>JACMIG010002556.1:0-14839 GCA_014805385.1 Levipalatum texanum | reverse complement strand
GACACGTAAAGAAAGTGGCAAGGTTAGAGTAGTATATATATTCTGAAAAAAATACTTCATGGCTCTCTTTACTTGGCCTAATAATTGCATCAGAAAGCCCAAACGGTTTGGCTGATGAATTTCTAGATGGCAGTAGTTAAATTGCGCGAAAAGTTTCTATAATAAGTATACAAATGTATCGCGACCACAAGAATGGCTACCATTTCTCCGGTGGATTTTAGATGATTTTTGGGGGGTGGGGGTTGTAGTGGCAGTATTTTCTCTGGCCAGAAAATATTCTTGCAGAGTGATCTCTTCACGTCGCGGCTGGATCAGCTGGTCACCACGCACCCCGTGTACTAGGTTGGTTAGTTTCTATCAGCGTCAATTTTCGTATTTTGAATAATTTTAGCTGCTGCAGAGTTACGTACTCAGAAAGTGCATTCCCGTCTGCTTTTCTGTCATTCTGTTCACAACCCTTTTTTGGCTACATGACATCTGACAATGAGCTGTAAATAGCAAAATTGGTGAACTGAAAGTAGGAAATACCAATTGTTCGCGAATACGAGATGATGCACTTTCTGAGTACGTAGGTCTATAGTATTTCCGAATAATGAGAGGGTCATTATGTGCCATTCAGTCATAGGTTTTGGAAAATGACATTTTTATCGAAAAATTTACAACTTCTAGTGACGATCTGTGCGATATTCATAGGAGGAAATGCGAGGCTATTATTTATTCCTTTCTTCAGACGGATGCTGACGCAATCTGCTCCTCACCGCCGTCTCCCGCTTCTTCGCCCCCATACCATTCGCTTCGCACGGGTACGAATACGCCTTTACTGTGATTGCTTCCCTTTTTATCGCATGCAATTAGGTCCATGTTTGGGTAAACGATACGTCGTATACTACATAATAAGTTCAGAATAGTTTCGTAGCTTTGCATTCCGCACCCACTGCCCGATAAAATTGCTTGGAAAATTTTAATGCGTTTCATCAATCTCCGAAATACGACGGAATAAATGAATGTCAACCAACAGAAAATTGTGATTAGACACTTGGATCGTCTCCTGACGGCTTGGCATGATACAACGCGCGAAGCGGACCCTTACTACTGGTCACCCGATGAGATTTTTATTCCAGTGTCTTTATTCGAAACGATGAATGATTATTAGCCCATCCTCAAAAAATGGTGGACTTGAGTGAATACAGTTCGAATAGTGTCGAAAGATTGCCACGCCCGACAATGTTGGCAGCGCGAACCGCTGCCATGATTTGGCTTAAAAGGACTTACATGGCAAAATTCCGTAGACTTGGAAATGTAGAGTGCGTTTTTTTCTGGTAATGGATTATTTTCACTCTGTCAGTGGAATGTGTTTCAGCTCCGTTAGTTTGTATCGCGGAATGAATGAGTGATCAATGCACTCTTTTTGTTCTTGCCCATGCAATATCTATGCATAGCTAGCTATGTAAAGGAATCTCGTTGATGTTCCACTGTGCGAGACGAAGAGTACGAACATGGGGTCGAGGTCGTCAAAGCATAAAATTCTGGGACAAAACCCCTCCTGGCCGGTGCTGGACCGTAAAAAAACCGGCCAATCGCTCGTACGGGCGTAATACTGCACGGAACTGGCTCAACAGTTGGTTTTAGGCGTTTCTGGCGAGGCTGAATGCACTGGTTTCATTCAATTTTACATGAACATATCTTTAAAATTGTTTGTAAATAATGTATACATTTCGACGAAATCGGTGGTGCGATACTGTAACTTACAGGAAAATTGAATTTCCTACAAAATCTTGATCGACTAATTTGGTTCAGTATTCAAGCTGTTTTTTGATCGGAACCACTTTTTCGCGTTTTCGTGCTTCCCTAAAGTGGGCGGAGCTTGCGGCCCCTAACTGTAAGTACGTGGTGTGCGCCACACCACATGTCACTCATGCAAATTTCCAATTGCCTCGTTCTGGCGGGCAATCGATACTCACGCATTTCGCAGTTATTTTACGCTTCTTTTGTTTTGTCATTTCTGTTGATTCATATTTGATGTGTGTTCATTGCAGATTAGCCACCGCCTTCCTCCCCTCCTCTCTCTGCCCACTCCCTCGCCCTCGGCGCTGCCCGCCGCACCCGCTCCGAGGAGAGGGGTAAGGTTTTATGTACTTTTTCTGTATATAGTTTGTTTCGATCAAATTTAATTTTTTTTCATCATTTGGAGCGGTGGAGGAGGTGATGCTACAATCCAATCCCATTCACTTCAGGCTCACTCCGTTCCAGTCCTCGTGCTGGCACCGACATATAAGTTTGTTGACCGGATAAGTCGTCGCTTAGGTCGTCTAGTTCGATTCTCTCGCATTTTCGCAGTTATTTTACGCTCCTTTTGTTTCGTCATTGCTGTTGATTCATATTTGATGTGTGTTCATTGCAGATTCGCCCGCACCTCCCTCCCCTCCTCTCTGCCCACTCCTTCGCCCTCGGCGCTGCCCGCCGCACCCGCTCCGAGGAGAGGGGTAAGGCTTTATGTACTCTGTATATTGTTTGTTTCTATCAAATTTAATTATTTTTTGATCATTTGGAGCGGTGGAGGAGGACGGCCCATTCTCTTCAGGCTCACTCCGTTCCAGTCCTCGTGCTGGCACCGACGTGTAAGTTTGTAGACCAGGTAAGTCGGAATATTTAGGAACATCAATAAAGAATTACAGTAGACTTTTATGCAGTAGTACATCACTCGAATCATTTTTAACCAATCAGTACCGTAATCCTTTTGTTCATGTCTGGAGGGACAATTCCTGGGGTGGTTCTCCATGGTGACGGAAAGAACTTTTAATTACCACAATCCTATTCTCTCGTGACTTCTGTCGTGTCTATTTGTCTGTTTTGGCGCTAAGCCATTACAATACCGTAATCCTGTTGTTCATGTCTGGAGGAACAATTCCTGTGGTAACTAAAATTCATTTCAACTACCGTAATCCTCTTGTCCAGTCATCAACTTCTGGAGTGGCTGTCTATTATGGCGGAAACCCGTCTCAGCTACCGTCATCCTCTTCACTCATGTCTCGAGGAACAATTCATGTGGTGGTTGCCTATGGTGACTCAAAGCCATTTCAACTACCGTAATCCTATTCGCTCGTGACTTCTGCCGTTTCTAGTCAATTCCCGTACTCATGTAAATTCATAACGGTTTAGGGAATCACATGTTTAGTTCTTATTTTTTCGTTGCATTTCATTCTGCCTTACGGGCCTGTCCCGTTCGTATATTCGTTGCTTGCCAACGATAAAGTATGATGATGTAAAGGTATCTTGAGGATGTTACACTGGACGATGACCACGAACATGGGGTAGAGGTCTAACTTAGTACTTTTTGAGCTAAGATACGGGGAAATTGAGCTCGAATGATGGTTATGTAACCATCACATGGCGTACCGTTTCCGGTAATCGGAAGGTTGATGCACATTGGTGTCAGGGGGATGAATCTTTACGTGAGGGGCGTGCAGATCGAATTGAGTATGTATAATTGTAGTCGTCCTAACGAGGATCGAATTGTATTCAACAAGTTTCTTTCGCAATCAGAGAGAGATGAAACATACACATGTTACTCGAGACTCGCTGACTTGTTCATGAAACTCAACCAATTGTCTACTTTGATCGTTCATACGAGTTAATACGGTTCGAGTGGTCGATGGATTGGGGCTTAGCTGGGCGACGCCATGAATTCGATACTTTATTGGAGCCATAGGCCAAGTATGTTTCACAACATCATCTCTATTTCGACGAATCGGAGAGAACTCGATGGAAAAAAAATAAATCATACTGCATTTGTAGTACAATTTCTAAACACTTGTAAGCTGCCTCTTTATACCCATACGGCCAATGAATTGTGGTGGTGCACATGCATGTCCTTTTACCGTTCCGAACGAACTGTGAGACATCTCCCCTTCCGTTCCGTTTTGGGAGCGCTTACTCGCAGTTTATCGCGTCGATCTTTCTCAAAATCGTGAGAAACGTTCGGTAGAAACTTTGTTCGGCTAACAGAGACCTTCGATTGATTAATACTGTAGCACCCCAATAATGCAACCATCACATGGCGTACCGTAAGCCGTATACTGAAGACACCTTGGGTTGTATGCCGTTCAGGGGCGATGAGTCTTTACATGAGGGGCGTGCAGATTGAATTTTTAATGTCTAATTGTCACTAGGGGCACTCCGACGATCGAATTGAATTCAACAAGTTTCTACCGCATTCAGACAGAGATGAAACATACACAAATTCGGTGAGACTCACTTGATTCGTACATTGCATTTGTCCGAAATTCTATGTTTCGTCTTCTTTTATAAACATTCCGATTGCACATCTCTCTGCACGGGAAACGACTAATCTTCTGCACAACACTGATTCAAGCCTTATTTCTGCAGATAGTCACTTTTACGGATACATTTTTAGACCTTGCAACAGGATGGCGATAAACGCGAAGACATTTATTCTGAGAATTGGCTGGTCAATGACATGGATAACATTATCTTCATCTTCTCTATTCCGAGCAGAATGGGAGATGAATTGCATTTCTTGACTGATGATTGCAGTGGATGGGGTCCTGAGGTGGAAGAGGAGGAGGAGGAGGAGGGGAAAGTAAGGGAGGAGGTGTAGATTAGCAAAGTGAATAGGATCACGAGCTGCCCACATCCAATCGAAGCAGCTGTAAAGAAAGGGATTGAAGTGATAGAACCGTTGCGCTCTTCTACCCAGACCCTGAAGTCGAATCGAGGAACGAGAAGGGGAAAAGGCAACAAGGCCACTCTATTGCTATGAGCTTTCCGGCGGACATGGATGTTGAATAGTTTATTTATATTTCTAGGGCAGGAGCAGCTCCTATTGTATTCAACAAGTTTTCACATCTAATCATAAAGTGATGAAACATAAATGAGGTATTTTATAGAAGCAATCTAGATCTGGTAAAAATATTATTCTCCGTCACAAAAAGTTTTCACATCTATCCGAAGGGAAGTTCAAAAGTTTATTTTTCTGTTGAATGTTTCAGCGCAATTCATTGAAAGTCACTAGTTTCCCCTGTAATTTCAACGAGATGAAACATAACAAATTCATATTGACAAGTGTGAGATTCGCTTGTCAGATTTGCTCAAGAAACTCAAAACTTTTTCCCTGATATTTCGGAGTTTTCTTCGCATTGTTTTAGATAAATTTGCTTTGCCTCCCTTTTTCCCGATCGCACAGATTCCTCCGAAGAAAACAATTACCTTCTTGCCCAATACTGATTCAAGCCTTCTAATGTTTGTTCCCTGATAAATTTGTTGACATCGGAACACTTTGCATCAGCATGGTGAAAAAGGAGCAGTTATTCGAAGGAGTGGCTTGCCAATAAAATATCTGTTGTGCCCATTGGGAAATATGGTCTTTCTGTGAGTTACAGACTGGTCTTTTCTCATTTCGAATCAGGCGTAGTGAAATACAACGTATTTCCTGACAATGAGGAGCGACAAGGATTACTCTCCGCATCGATTGTGCCGTCGGGTCCCAAGCGAATTCGTTATCGAAAAAATGCAGATCCAGTTCTCTTGCAGTATCATGAAAAATATTATTCTGAAAAGCCCAGAGAATCTGTAAAAGAGCGTTTCCGATTTCGACCAGGTAACAAACTTCTGGGGTGGAAATTTGCCGCGTTTTGAATTTGGACAATATTGGGATTTCGACAATTGTTGCCTTGGTCCCCGGATGTCGATCGTTTTCTCGCTTCCCAATTACGAGACAATCCAATGGCGCCGCAGCTGTTTTGTTTGACCCCAATATAATAATTTTTGAAATTAAATTATATCTCCTCCCGGACCCTCTGTTAGTACCTTGCTATTTAGAGAGTGTCTCGAGAGCGCAGACGTCTTGATTCTTCCCATGTATTCGAGCCCCCCAAATGCATTCCTCGATTGATAAGGACTAATCGCTTATGTGGGAGGTGTCCAACTCCCTCCGTTCCTTTCCGGCCGAGTCCCGAACAACTGGACTTTGAATCGTCATTTCCGGTTAAAATAATTCACAAAGGCGCGATAAATCCAGCATGAATGAGGATTTCTGCAAAAAAAACAGCGTCTCTTCCCACGGACGCCGATGTATAAAATCTCCTGCCATTTAAAAAGTTGCGTGTGCAAAAGTCGTCTGCCTGTAAACGCATTGCGTGCATGGAGTGTGTGTTCACAGGCAGGGGACGTTTTGCACACGCAACTTTTTAAATATCACTTTTTTGCTGTATATTTTAGTTGTTCCACGGGATTCACGGACAGATTGGCTACACCTGAACTCATAACTCTATCATGTCGATCACGAAACACAACCTGGAATTATTCGTTGCGTAGAAGCATACATTTCTACGATTACACATCGCGAACTTATTGAGGGATGATTCAAGCAGCCGGTCAGCTTCGAATATCTTCTCCTTTGTAGTTCGCCGCCCGCAGCTTCACAACTTTGGTGATCCGAAATAAAGAGGAAGATACGCATTGAAATTGAAATGATCGACTGCAAATTCTAAGCAACACTGCTCCATGCACGCTCTGATTGTAGGCAATTCACAACATTAGACTGAATTGAAAAAAACTACTTCGGAGGTGAATTTATGTTTCACTGGAATCGCTTTGCAAGCCTTTCAAGTCTTTATCGCTCGTTCACCATCGTTCACGTTTAGATTCCGTACAACTACGCGATAAAACAAAACCAAGGCCGTCCTCCACCCAGATGGCAAAGTGTCAAGAGACCAGCTGGCTGTTTTGTTTGACCTTCAATTTATTATGAAATTAAATTCTCTCTCATCCTAGAGTCTCTTCCAGAAAGATGCTAGAGAACAGGTCTGTCTAGGAGCGCACAGACGGGTTGATTCTTCCTATGTGTTCGTCGAGTCCCCTACATGCATTCCTCGATTGATAAGGACTCATCGCTTATGTGGGAGGTGTCCAACTCGATACTTTCTTTCGGGAAGAGCCCGGAACACCTGAAGAACGATACTGTTAATCCTCGTTTCCGGTCGAGAGTTCCCCAAAAATGCGTCACTTGGCAGTAATCAGAAGAACGACAATACATTTCAAATGGCTTCAGGGGTTTTTTGCAAAGAGTGACACAACATTGACCATGGATGCCGATATTCACAATCATTAAAAAAATACATATGTATGTACGTCAAATTGTCTACAGTCGAAACAATAAGTGTAATATCGACCGTGAAACACAACGGGAACTTATGATTACACTGAAGTATAGATTTCTACGATTACAGATCGCAGAGAAACTTATTGTGATGGAAATGCGAAAATTACTGAAGTTTTCATTCAAGAGTCAAGGACACGTGTGCAGAAGATCACCCGTATTCCATGATCACCTGAATTAGACCGAGTCTGAAACATACAAATTTTCGTTCCCGAATAGCATCGTTGATGGATCTGCAATCATCGACAATGAAGCCTATAAAAGGGATTCGTTTCTATTGTCGCACACCAAGGCGAATATTCCCTCCCAAAAATACGGATGGCGCGCTGCCTACCGTTTCTTGCTGTTCTTCATGAGTATAATGTACAAAGTGACACGGCGTTCCTGAACCGGATCGAGCTGTCTTTCAGCATCTCAAAATGTATGGAGTTTGTCGATATGTGGACGCACCCATGGCTCGTGTCCACGGGAGTGGGGGTAAGTTGAGCGATTTCTTCTCATTGCCCAATAACGAGACAATCCAACGGCGCCGCAGCTGTTGTTTTACCAAAAAATTCGCGTCATTAAGCGGTAATCAGAGGAACGACTTTCCATGTCAAACGGCCCCAGGGTTTGGTGCAAAGAAAGACACGACAACTACCGTGGACGCCTATGTATATTCGCGATAATTCTGTATTAAATTTTTAGGCCTACGTATGAAGGAGAAATTGTCTATTCTCGAATTCCTAACTCTGTCGCATAGACAATGAAACTCAATTGGAAATTATGATTACGCTGAAGTGCAGATTTCTACTATTGCAATTGGCGAATTTATTAGGGGATGACTAGATCAATGGATCAGCTTCTAACATCACACGAATTCCGTGATTGTATGAATTAGACCGAGTATGAGGCATACAAATTTTCGTCCCCGATTCGAATCGTTGATGGCTCTGCGTTCTACGACAAGGGTCTCTATATTTTAGGTATACAAAGAACACACCAGTGATTGCTTACACCCGAATTTATAACTCTGTCTCATCGAACATGAAACATAACCGGAGATTTTGATAAAGCAGATGCATTTATTTCTATTATTGCAAATGGTGAATTTATTGGGGGATGATTCGGTCAAGGGATATGCCTCGAGTATCACACGAATTCCGTAATCACTTAAATTAGACAGAGTATGAAGCTTACAAATTTTCGTCTACGAATAGCACCGTTGATTGCTCGGCGATCATCGACAAGGGTCTCTGTTCAATTCTATTGTCGAGCACCAGCGAGAATATCCACGCCCGAAAAACCTGATGAAGGAGTAGAGGTGGTAGATCAACTGCGGGAGAAGTCCGACATTTGGATTTTCGGACGAGGGAATTCGCCCGTCTTCGGTTACCGACCAAAGCCGCAGAACAGGCTCCTGTGTCAACAAAGGAACAATATTTGTTCGGAGGAACAACTCCACAAATTTTAAATTAAAGGTGATGAAGTGCGTTAAGTCGAAGAAAAAACACCATCTTACCATGTTCCGTTATTCACAATCCTAAATGCATTCCTCGTTTGATAAGGACTAATCGCGTGTGTGGGAGGTATCCAAATCACTACTTTCTGTCGGGCCAAGCCCCGAACACTCGCTTATGTGGGAGGTGTCCAACCTCTCCACTCTTTTCCGACCGAGTCTCGAACAATTGGACAACTCGTGTGGACTTTGTACCTTCATTTTCTGTTAAAATACTTCCAAAGTCGTCCAGAAGTTTTCTGCACAAAACACAGAAGTTAGTGCCATTGAAGCCGATGATCACGATCGTGCTAATGTAGATTTAGGTGTCAGCGAAACAAGCGACAAGGATTGAGTAGACATGAACTCATAACTCGTTCATGTCGATCATGAAGCACAACGGAAAATTTCCGATATCGCAAATTCATGTGTCATAGCGGTAAAAAGAGATAAAATGGTCAATGTCATGCTGCTTTTTGGTGCAAAGAACGACACAGCAACTTCCCATGGGCACCGATGGTCACCACCTTTTTGCCGTACATTTTCGCTGCACGAGACATACCAAGAACAGGTCTGTCAAGAGAGCGCAGACGGTTTGATTCTGCCTGTGTTCTTCGAGTCCTCTACATGCATTCCTCGATTGATAAGGACTCATCGCTTATGCGGGAGGTGTCCAACTCCCTCCGTTCCTTTCCGGCCGAGTCCCGAAAAAATGGACATCTCATGGACTTTGTACCTTCATTTTCGGTAGAAATACTTCCAAAGTCGTCCAGAAGTTTCCGGAAAAAAACGCAGAATTTAGTGCCATTGACGCCGATGATCACGATCATTCTGCAGTATATTTTGATGCCTACGTAAGTAAGAAATTGGCTATGCCTGTACTCATAACTCTTGGGTCCGACGAAATGGAGAACTGCTTATTTCCGGTACCGACAGTTCCAAAGTGGCGTTTTCATAGCCGAGCAAAAACAAAAATTCCAGCATCTCACAATTAGGAGGATTCGTACAGAGAAATGTAAAACGGCGTATTTTCACATGGACGTCGATCGTCCCCACCTTGTTACTGATCAATTTATGTTCGAGCGAGACGTACCATGCATTGCCTACATCCGAATTCAGAACTTTATCACATCGAACATGAAACACAACCGGGAATTATTGGTGAAGCAGATGCGTTGATTTCGACGATTGCAAATGGCGAATTTATTTGGGGGGGGGGGCAATATTCGAGGAATCGGTATTCTGCGTATATCACACACATTCCGTGATCGCTCGAATTAAACCGAGTCTGAAGCATACAAATTTTCGTTTCCGAATCCCATCGTTGATGGCTCTGCGATCTTCGACAAGGGCCTCGATTCCTTTCTATTATCGCCAGAGTGCGGAAGTGAAGAAGCGAGTTGTGACGGCTTGATTTGGCCTTTGTGTTTTTCGAGCCCCCCTACATGCATTCCTCGATTGATAAAGACTAATCGCTTAAATATGTGGGAGGTTTCCAACTCACTACTTTCTTTCGGGCCGAGCCCGGAACACCTGGAGAACGATACTGTTAAAGGAGGGGTTCGGGGACCTTCTGAGTCTCATACGTGACTATATTCAGGTTGTAGAGCTTGAAAACTCCAATCGAATGGTGTATCTCACTAAGCATTTAGATGTTTCTAGGGTGAGATAGAGCGTTTAGAACGCCGGGCCTGACGGACAGGGACGGCGCTAAATTCAAATTTCGCTCCTACCATCATATTGGCAGCTTGCCAAATCCTCAGATCTCGCGCCCTGTGCACTATAACTTCTATCATTGTTATCTATCAGTGGTTTATTAGTCAATTTGCTCCGTTGGCAAGCTGCCAAATTTCGACACTGAAGGTCTCCGAACCCCTCCTTTAATCTTTCGTTTCCGGTCGAGAGTTTCCCAAAAAATCGCGTCACTTGGCGGTAATCAGAAGAATGACTTTCCATCTCAAACGGCTTCAGGATTTGGTGCGAAGAAAGACATAACATCTTACCATGGAGGCCGATATTCACGATAATTTTATATTACATTTTTAGGCCTACGTAAGTACGATGAATTGTCTAGACACGAATTCATAACTCTGTCGCATCGACCATGAAACACAACGGGAAATTATGATTTCGTTGAAGTGTAGATTTCTACGATTACAAATTGCAGAGAAACTTATTGTGATGGAAATGCGAAAATTACTGAAGTTTTCATTCAAGAGTCAAGGACATGTGTGCAGAAGATCACCCGTATTCCATGATCGCCTGAATTAGACCGAGTCTGAAACATACAAATTTTCGTTCCCGAATAGCATCGTTGATGGATCTGCAATCATCGACAATGAAGCCTATAAAAGGGATTCGTTTCTACTGTCGCGCACCAAGGCAAATATTCCCTCGCAAAAATACGGATGACGGACTGCGTTCGCTTTTTATCTACCGTTTCTAGCTGTTCTTCATGATTATAATGTACAAAGTGACACGGCGTTCCTGAACCGCATCGAGCTGTCTTTCATCATCTCAAAATGTATGGAGTTAGTCCATATGTGGACGCACCCAGGGCACGGGTTCAAGGGAGTGGGGGTAAGTTGAGCGATTTCTTCTCGCTGCTATAACGAGACAATCCAAGATGTTTTGTTTGAATCTCAATATAATAATTTATTAAATAAACTTCTCTCTCCTTCCAGAGTCTCTTTCAGATAAATGCTAGAGAACGAGAGAACAGAGACCTGTCAGAGAGCGCAGACGGCTTGATTCTGCCTATGTTCTTCTAGTCCCCTACATGCATTCCTCGATTGATAAGGACTAATCGCCTATGTGGGAGGTGTCCAATCCTCCACTCCTTTCCGGCCGAGCCCCGAACAACTGGACAACTCGTGGACCGGCCGAGAGTTCTTTTGACGATCGATTTGTCTCGCCACCGAATGAGACAATTCAACGGCGCCGCAGCTGTTTTGTTTGACCTTCAATATAATAATGTATGAAATTAAATTCTCTCTCATCCTAGAGTCTCTTCCAGAAAGATGCTAGAGAATGGTCTGTCAAGGTCTGTCAAATATGTTCTTCTAGTCCCCTACATGCATTCCTCGATTGATAAGGACTAATCGCTTATGCGGGAGGTGTCCAACTCCCTCCGTTCCTTTCCGGCCGAGTCCCGAAAAAATGGACATCTCATGGACTTTGTACCTTCATTTTCGGTAGAAATACTTCCAAAGTCGTCCAGAAGTTTCCGGAAAAAAACGCAGAATTTAGTGCCATTGACGCCGATGATCACGATCATTCTGCAGTATATTTTGATGCCAAATGTGGGAGGTGTATGTGGGAGGTGTCCAATCCTCCACTCCTTTTCCAGCCGGAGCCCCGAACAACTGGACAACTCGTGGACTTTGTACCTTCATTTCTGATGGATATAATTCCAATGTCGTCCAGAAGTTTCCGGCAAAAAACAGAATATAGTGCCATTGACGCCGATGATCACGATCGTGCTGATGTAGATTTAGGTGTCTGCAAACCATGCAAGAAGTATTGAGTAGGCTTGAACTCATAACTCGTTTATGTCGATCATGAAACATAACCGGAAATTTTCGATATCGCAAATTCGCGTTACAAAGCGGTAAAAAGAGATAAAATGGCCAATGTCATGCAGCTTCAGTGTTTGATGAAAGGAACGACACAGCAACTTCCCATGGAAACCGATGGTCAACACCTTTTTCCTGTACATTTTCGCAGCACGAGATTTACCAAGAATTGGCAACACCTGAATTCATAACTCTCTCACATCGACCATGAAACACAACCGGAAATAATTTATCTGGCAGAAGCGTTGATTTCTACGATTGCGAATCGCGGAGAAACTTATTGTGAAGAAAATCTGAAAATTACCGAAGTTTCTCATTCAAGAGACCAGACGCGCGCAGAAAATCACCAGTATTCCATGATCGCCTAATTCGATCGAGTCTGAAGCATACACATTTCGGTTAATGGCGCTGTAGTCATAGTCAAGAGTGTCTTTCCGCGGAACTCCTTTCTTTCTATTGTCGCTCACCAAGGACGACATACCTGCCCGAAAATACTCACTCTGACTGCTCACGCTTTTGGTGGGCTAGATGCTGTGGGTTTGTTTCGGGCATTGACTCTTTGACATCGTCGGATCCAGCGCTTTTAGGTGCTTTTTATGCAAGCCTTGTTTGACCCTCAGTAGAATAATTTACGTCATATTCAACTCTATCTTCCCGTCCCCCTCTATAATTTTCTAGAGCGCGGAAGTGAAGAATAGAGCAGCGACGGCTTGATTCGGCCTTTGTATTTTTCGAGCCCCCTACATGCATTCCTCGATTGAGAAGGACTACCTAATCGCTTATGTGGGAGGTTGCCAACTCACTACTTTCTGTCGGGCCAAGCCCCGAACACCTGGAGAACTATACTATGAATCCTTGTTTCAGGGCGCGTTACCTAGCGGAAATCAGGAGAAAAACTCCTCGTGTCAAGAAGCTTAGGATGATTCGTGCAGAGTGACACAGCGTAAATATCTTCAGATATATATATTTTATCACGCAATTGAAACGTGGTGTTAAATTAAAATTATGGAGAAGACGAAACATCAAAAATAGACAAGCAAACTACAACAAACAAAATTAGCATTAATAATAGGCCATGTACGGGAGAAATGTGATAACGGGCTATGGGATGTACGCCGATGTCCAATTTTTTGCTAATGTATTTTAGGTATACAGAACACACCAGTGATTGCCTACACCCGAATTTATAACTCTCTCATCGAACATGAAACATAACCGGGGATTTTGATAAAGCAGATGCGTTTATTTCTATGATTGCAATTGCGAATTCATTGAGGGTTGGTTTTTTTCATTACTCGAGTCTCTTCTCATAACACACACATTTCATGATCACACCGAGAGTGAAGCATACACATTTCCAGAGTTTATTGGGGGATGATTTGATCAATGGATCGGTGAAAAATATCACAAGCATTCCGTGATCGCATGAAATAGATCAAGTCTGAAGCATACACATTTTCGGCTCAAATTGTGTATGGGCCTCTATTCATTTCTATTGTCGAGCACACCTGGAGAATATACCTGCCCCACAATACTCACGATCCACTTTGATCTACCGCATCGAATAGATCTACCGCATTGATCTACCGCTTCTTTTTACCGATTTTGATCTACCGCATCGAGATGACGTTAGCATCTAAAATGTATGGAGTTACACGAATCATCTTCGATTGAATCCGACTTCAAACTGTTCTCGGAACTATAAAATTTGCTTCCACCCCCTTTTATAAGCCTGATCTGAGAGGTTCAGGCAATTCGAATTCAGTCAAATCTCCAAAAGCACAAAGTACTTCGCCCATCCTGAGAGTCGGTACTCTCATTCTTTACAGCTTCTCCTTTGTAGTTCGCCGCCGGCAGCTTCACAACATTGGTGATCCGAAATCAAGAGGAAGATACGCATTGAAATCGAAATAATCGACTGTAAAGTCTAAGCAACTCTACTCCATGCACGCTCTGATTGTAGGCAATTCACAACATTGAACTGAATTGAAAAAAGTACTTCGTAATGGAGGTCAATTTATGTTTCACTGGAATTGCTTTGCAAGCCTTTCAAGTCTTTATCGCTCGTTCCCCCATTGTTCAGGCTCAGATTCCATAAAACTACGCGAAAAAACGAAACCAAGGCCGTCCTCCACCCAGATGACGAAACGATAAAAAAAGAGATCAACGTTCCTTGTGCTGCTTGGGGTGCGAGATGCATTGGGTTTGTGTCAAGCACGAGTCGTATTGGTTAGACCCGAATTCACAACCTCTCACATCGACCATGGAACATGACCGGAAATTTTTATTAGGCTGAACCGTTGATTTCTACGATTGCGATCGCGCAGTAACTGATAGGGAGGGAAATTCGAAAATTACTGAAGCTTTTCATTCAAGAGATAGAGGCGTAATGAACATCACACTTATTCCGTGATCGCCTAATTCGATCGAGTCTGAAGCATACAAACGTCGCCCCGAATGTCAACGCACAGGGGGGTCAGCCCCAGCCAAGCGGCGGCGGCGCCAATGTATTCGATGAATCAGGCGCGAAAATCGATAGTCTCGTCTAGCCAAAGTGTTCTACCACGACAGCCCAGCCTTATTAAGGGCCTAAATGAAAAATCGGCTTGG
>JACMIG010002555.1:0-12650 GCA_014805385.1 Levipalatum texanum | reverse complement strand
CTTTCTTCCCATATCCGATTTCAGTTGGTAAATAGGATCAGGAATTTTAGTGCCCATATTCTTGTCGGGTCTTTCATCGTCTCCGAGATCGCCTTGAACACAGATATTTCTCCACGATTTTCAACATGACGTCTTTCTTTTTAATTTTTCCAAAATTTGAATTTCAATCTTAGATTAAAATCTTTGTTATCGAGCATGCTTCTCACCACGGGGCGTCCGTTGCCTTCCAGGGTGAATGGGAATATGAAGCCGAGGTCCTTCTTCTTGGGTGGTGGCACGCGGTTCGCGAGTCCAATGAAAAAAAAACTCACTTCTTTGTCGGAGAAAGATGAAAGAAAATGAAGACGTTTGGAATCGCGACAATCGCGACTCGTCCCTTTATACTCGGAGACGACGCGGTATAAGTGACACCACATTAATTATTAAACAGACATTCAAATATGATTCCCTTGCCAAAAGCCATGCATTCTCCAGTTCGTGTTAGAAGAGTTAATTCTAGGGTGCCACCATTGTTTTTTGCTATTGCCGAGCTTGGGAATTAGAACGCTTCGGGTTCTCTGCAATTCTCTGTAAATAAATAAATGTTTGAAACGTCAGATCTTCGGTTATTGTGATGGTGCCAAAGCTGTTCCGTTTGCGTTCCGTTTACACCTGCTCTCTCTTCACTGTTCTCTCGTTTCGCTAACCGCCCCGACAGGTTACAGAAACGAGGGAGAGAGAGAACAGGTGCAAAGGGAACGAAAAAGGAACTCCTTTGGCACCTCCACAACACTTCAAGATACAGACTGCGAACTCTTTCTGAGTGATGTCCTCCGCGACCACGTCTCAATGTTATCACTCACAGATCGTGGCGCAACTACAGGAACAGGTAGAAAACACATTGTTTTCGTCTTCCTGGATAAGGCACGCGGTCAAATAACTGATACAAGCTTCACCATTTCCGATAACAGCCGCACTCGCTTACAGTGTAACAGAGGACCGGAAAAAAAGAATGGAACAGCCTGGATCCGAACCCGGGTCTACTTTAGCCAGAGTCCATCGCTCAACCACTGAGCTACAGTCCTGCGATTAAGCCAAGCTTAAAGAAGGAGTGTGAGCAATTTTGTAGCCACAGTGTGAGTGCACTTTCCCCATACGTCTACGTATTGAAATGTCTGCAATTCAATACGTAGACGTATGGGCAAATGCACTCCACTGTGGTTGGCACGGTGCCAAAAAGTTGCTCCTACTCCTTCTTTAACAGCTCGTAAGGGACCTAGCAAGCCCGCACAACTTACAACTTTGAACATTACCTATTTGAACCCTTAAAAAGGGAGGCTCTCACATGGATCTAATTCAAAAATCGGCTCAATATTTTCCAGAGCATTCATCACACATGAGTGAATTGTAGTGATCGCGAAAGTTTAGAGCCTCTAAACTTTCGCGATCACTACAATCCATTGATGTATGATAAATGCTCTGGAAAGTATTTATCCGATTCTTATCAAATGAGTACATTAAATAAGACCCAGGACCACATTCTCTGATCATTGTCATGCTGGTAGTTCAGACCAGACACAGGGCCAAAGTGCTTTTTGCCACATATTCCGCAGACGTGCCCGTACTCATTTAATGTTACTCCAACAGTGCATAAAAGTATGAACTATATATATTGGGATACTGTAGAATCCGATAATGTATTTCCGCCGCTTTCCCCCTCCCCCCTTTTCACTCCTTTCTCTCCTCCCCCCTCCCCCCAACTACAGTAGCGTGCAATAGGGGCAAGACCAAAAGGTGCTCTCTTTCTTACCACTTCTCTCTCTACATGGTGGGGTCAGACCCCCCCTTTTTGCCTGAGGGCATGACGCAAATCTGAGACGGCGAAAAGAGGCCAATCGATTTTCCCTCTGGCATCGTCGCTGACCCTTTCTCTATAGAACATGGGAAAGTGGACCAAATGATTCCGGGCCTTTTGCATTCATCCTAACTCGTCTAGAGAAATCGAATGAGCAGTGGATTGGCCAATTTTGGTCATGTTCAAGGGAAGTTACGAAGTTTCGCATGACACGTCCTTCAAGGTGGGATGTCCCGGGATCTAGACCTTTTTGCGAGGTATGAAGTGGATATTCTGATAGAGTAGACCCTTGCCGACAATCCCACTCGGTTTTTAAAATGTCTAAGTCACACATTGGGTTACTGTATCAATTTTTCAAAAAATCACAAAAGGTAGGATGTCCCGGGATCTAGAAGTCCATGAGTAGCGGCATTTTGGTTTTGGATAGCTATTGTGTAGGCCGAGGCACCCACATGGTTTTTAAATTCCATGTTGTCGTGAATCGAATTTTACAGCAATTTTAAGAGTCACGTTTCGCGACCGGAAAATAAAAATCCGTAAAACATCTTACTTATTTGCGGATCTGGCAGAGTGCCAAGTTCTTGGGACAGCCAGGGGGTGTGCGCGCTCACCTGTGCGCACAGGAGAGGGGGATTTGCCAGAGGGATTTGCGTCAGATTTTCGGTGTCTTTTTTGATCTTGACCCCACCGTGAGTGTGCGAACACTTTCCGGCGGTACTGTATATTAAAATGGTAAGAAAACGACGGTAGATCAAGCGCTTCACTTCTCCACTCTTTCGTGGGAATGAGGCAGGTATTGGTGCCCGACAATACAATAATTCCTACAACCCACTGTCTACTAAACGTGGGGCAGGGGGCAATGTGAAGCTCTTTGGCTCCCGACAATATTCCAGAAGGGGCAAACTGACTGAGATCCCAGCTTGGTGAAGATGAACAGGAGCGCAACGAGAATCGAGACGGCGCCCGCGACCGTTTGGCCGGCTAGAAATAAGATTTTCATTAAATACAAAAAACCTATAATCTTGCTGGGAATCGATTTATAATTACTGTTGTTTGCATCGGTTAATTGAATGTCACAATGAATTTTACACCGTGGAAATAGAATGTCAGTGGTTCTCGACAATATTTAATACAGCCAGATTTGTTAGCAACTAACCTGACAGGTACATGACGCACTCCGTTCGACTGACATTGAATGTCGCGTTGATGTAAGGGGCGAGGATCCTGAAACATTTTCTGTCAAATTCAGAGCATAACGACTTTCAAAGCTCTAAAATCGTATAATCGCGTGTTCTTGTTATTTTTTCTTCTTCATTGGATACGGTATATTGTCGTCTATCTGGTTAGAAACAATAAGCAACGGTCGTGTAACTTCCATAATATCCGTTCATTTGGAGATCAGGTTCGGTTATGTTTCAAGCGCAATTATTACATTCCCAGACTGAGAATTCAGTAATCGCACATTGATAAATTCGTTTAACAATCAAACGTCCGTTTCACTTTGTTATTGTCCGGAATTAAAGTGATGCGGAGGCGACGCGCGAACTACTCATCAGTAAGCAGCGTAATGATCTATCTTCTGCGCTTGAAGATAGATCATTTCGCTGCTTAGCGCGGAGTAGTTCGCGCGTCGCCTTCGCATCACTTTAATACGGGACAATAACGATATTATTCTAGCAGTGCCAAAGGCGTATTTCGATAACCACTCACGACATGAGAGCGAGGAGTCCTATGGAGGAGATGCCCTTCTCGAAGAAGCAGACGCCGAGGATGGTATTAAAATTTTAATTATGATAAATCAATCAATAAACTATTTAAATATTATTTTAATTAACCTTGTCCATGCTCCTTATCTGACTCCCCGCCTTCCGCAGTTGATCCCCGAGACTGGACTCTCCCTCGTCCCTCTCCACGGGCGGGGGCTCCTTGAAGACGGAGAGGGTGAGGCCGATGACGAAGACGTTGAGAAGGAGCGCCACCCAGGCAGGGGCTGTGAAGGTGTTGATGCGCAGCCACGGGACTACCTCCCATCCAGGATAGGCGATGGGAGTGAAGAGGGCCGTGATTACTGGAATAAACATGATTATTAATTTTAAATAAAAAAATTTTAAAAACCCGAAATAAATGCTCTCAAAAAAAGTATGTTAGGTACGTATTCCTAAGGAAATCTCGCCTATCATTTTGGATATTACGGTAATGCCGAATTATGAACTTGAATAAATAAATATTGATGTTAATTCAACGATTAAAATTGATAAATATTAATGTCATCTTTAGATGATAGGATATAAAAATATAACTGACGCGGTCCGGCCACGATGGACAGCATCATCGCTGCATTGGTTATTCCGAAGGCTGCCGTCCGATCCGCGACTCGAGACATGCGAGGGACGTATGATCGAAACACGACCATGCATCCTACAAAGGCATCGTTTTGGGATCTCGACAATATATTGTCGGGAACCAAATATCTGAGAATTTTCCGCCCGAAGGAGAGCGATCTTGATCTACCGCTTCCCGAAAATGTTTCATGACCAGTGCAACTCAATTTATCGCGAAACGATTGTATCTATGTTTCAGAATCGGATTATCGCATCCTCTTTTGGTCTCGACAATAATTTATCGTACATTCATAATACAAACACTATAATTGTACGATGCCCCACAAAAAAACTCGCATTACTTTACCACGTCAGGGAGCAAGTTTTGAAATTCTCAAATTTGAGATCAATATTCCTATTTAGTAAACGTCTCAAGAGTGTCAAATTTATAGTTTTGTAGCCAATACGAGCACCATAACGCGGTGCATTCACATTGGAGCATGGCAAGGTTCAGCTATTGATCTACATATCTACTGCCGTAATAATATCAGTATGCCTCGCGAGTCGCCGGAGCGCTCCGATTCCTCTTTGTGAGCCGTTTCATAGCCTAACATCATATAAATCAAGGTAGGTAGATCAAGAGTGAAAAGACGCCGGGTTTTGGTGCTCGACAATAAATACCCACCTTCAGCCAGGGCGTGAAGGGCGAACTGGACAAAGAAGGCGTATTTGCGCGTCTCGACGGGGAAGACTTCGAGGACGACGTACAGCGCAATGCAGAGAAGCGACAGAATTTGTCCCGTGAGAAGGGGTCGCCTGAATTTTTTATATTATTTTAAATCAATTCAAAATATGCCTGAAGTTCCCGGAGCTGTACGCTTGGAACGCGAACAATATAGTGCCGATGCCGTGGAAGAATTTGATCGAAGCCGACACCCACCCATAGTAAACCACGGTTACGGTAGGGTCCAGCTGAAGGTTTATTGACTTTATTGTCTTGATCCAGTGTGCTGTGCAACCTTTGCATTGCATATATTGTCGAGCACCAGAACACGGCGAATTCACACGATGCTGTGGGAAAGTGTAGCTCTTGATCGACCATCATTATTTAACCGGTTTGGCAGTTTTTTTATGAAACGGACCGTTTCAGAGCCAAACTGACAATAAAACGGTAAATAAAGAGCTGTAATTTCCCATGGTATCGTGGGAATGCTCCGTGTTTTGGTGCCCGACAATACTTAGTGAGTCATTTGTTACCCATGGAAGGAAAGCATATCTCTGTCGGTTCCCGACAATATCTTATCAGAAGGTGATCTACAAACCTCTTTCAAGAACGGATATCCGGCAACGGCGAGGGTCGTTTGGAGCGTGGATGTGAGGAAGAAAACCTGGATTCATTTCTTGAGGGGCTCTTTGAGATGTCTTACGATAGCACAAATAATGAGGGCGTTCCAGTCGGTTTTCACCGGTTGGTGAGTTGTCGACACGGGCAATGGGCGTGCATCTGCGTAGCCGTTTCATTACTTTTTTTTCTAATACTGACAACAAAAATTCTCAACTGTGGTACAACTCGGCCACTTTAGATTAGATTTTTACTGCAGCAGGCTGAATGAGCAGAATGTGTAAATTCATGAAAGCGACCGTTCCATCGTCTGGACTTCGATAATAATTTAATTGAGAGATGAATGAAACATACCTGGATCCGTTTCAATCAGCGGCCTCGACGTTTCGTGCGCGATCTTCACTTCGCCGTAGTCCCCATTTTGCATTATTCAATCCTGAATAAAGAAAAAAACAAAATCACGACAATTACAGGGGCCGCCTTCAATTTATCAAGTATTATGGAAGTCCAATTTCGACGGTACTCGCAATATGTTCGAGCCGTATTATTCACCGATCAAAAGGAATTTGACTCATTGTCAGTGTGAAAAGAGCAGCGCTATATTCAAGATGCCGGCAAATTACAGAGCGTGTTGTTCGCTATGCGCAGTATTACGCTTGGGAACCCCGCCGACTTCGACAACATAAACTGAAAGAGTGTGGGTGCACGAAATACGAGAGAGGAAGATGTCCAGTTTTCATTAGCGAAGGTGACAGCGTATTACCTCTCGTCGCTGTGTCGATTAAGACGGCTCTGAAACAGCGGCAAAGTAATAGAAAGAGAAGAGGGGGAAGAATGAATGGAAGAGGGGGCTAGTGAATCAACTTTCTCCCTTGCCACATCTGTGGGAGCCGAGGATGAGAGGGGCCGAATGAAGCAAATAGGGCGAAGAGAGTGCATGGGTGGCGGTCGGGGCGCGAGCGGAAGCCTAGGTCAGACTCTCTCCCTCCGCCTACCCACTGGCTCCCGGACAGCTGGTCAGCGATGAAATCCCCAGGCCCTCGAGGAAGAGCGGGACTTGCACGTATTCCTCTCTTTCTCTAACATCTCATGGAATGTGTCAGAGTTGGCGTAGGCACTGGCAATTCACTCTTGTGATGGGCTGCACGTGCTACTTCATCTTCTCGCAACAATTCAATGGTTATGTCGTTTTATCAGATGTTTGTATCTACCGTCCGCAAATTATACTGGCTCTAATCGAATTTCACAGAATCGGCACCGCGAATTAGTTCGTACTGTTCAGACAGTTTCGATCTCACTCCGTTGAACGGAGTCCGTTCACCACTTGATATGTTTGAAATTCGTTGATCGCTTATTGCTATTGTTCAGGCTCGATTTTATTTTTTTTTGGTTGTGTTTAAAATAGGACTTTCCGTTAACTGATCGCCGATGAACACTGCTTCTCCTCGAGAACCATGAATATCTCGTGATTCTAACTTGCTGATTTCCAGGCTCATAGATGGAAGACTCTGAGTCTTCTTCGGTGCCATACGTCGTCCCAGCTGACAGGCCCATCTCCGAGTGTGGCGCCGAGGTCGCCGACGACATCCTCGCCATCGGCAAGAAGGTGGTGATTTTCATCTGTTCTCGATCAAAGTGAGGGCTGATAGGTTCAATTCCGATGAGGACTCTGATTGCGAGTATTTTTTTTCCCATTGTCACTGATGATGATTCTCATTTCAGATCTGTGACTTTCTGTTGGAACGAGACAAAAACCGTCGTGGAAGTGCATCGAAGGAAAAGCTCGTTGGCGTCATCTCCATGCTGGAGAAGAAGATTGAGGAGATGAAGTACATTGTTGAAATAAGTAAGTTATTGTCATTTATTCATGTTTGGACAAGAGAATTGATCTAGCAGTAAGAAAAAATGTCCACTTCAGGCAATCAGTATCGAGAACGCAACGAGCTCATTTCACAGCTGCAGAAATGCGTCGAGAACCGAGATGCGGTAATCCTTTTTCAGATTATGTTTATGGGGTTGTGGTCTTCACGAATACCTTTTCAGCTAATAACAACCAAACTTCCCTTATAGATAATCTCTCGGCACGTTGAACGAATGCGCGAATACGAAGGCCAAGTCACGAAAGTCATATTTGAGGTTCGATTTTATCTCTATAGCAGTTTCAATAGTATTTTTGTAATTCCTGAATTAATATTATAAATTTCAGGGTAACCAGAAGCTGAAGAGAATGGCGGAAGCCGATGCCAATCCGCTGTACTCGGAAGAAATAATCAAGTTTGCGCACCAAATTAGCAAGGGATGGTCGGTGAGTCATTTACTTTTTGGAAATAATGCTGACGACATTCTAACCTATTTGCTCTCGCAGG
Organism: Levipalatum texanum; assembly: GCA_014805385.1. NCBI lineage: Eukaryota > Metazoa > Nematoda > Chromadorea > Rhabditida > Diplogasteridae > Levipalatum > Levipalatum texanum. The sequence continues at coordinate 4,787 of JACMIG010002555.1, read as the reverse complement.
TCTCAGCTCCGGAGTGGTGGCAAATCGGCGATCCCATGCGCCCCTTCCCCACGGAAAATGAACTGAGGTTCGACGTATTTATCATTTATTCCATTATTGATGCGATTTATTTTGAAACCACGAACATACACTCTGGTGCTTCCAACAAATTTGGACCAAGTTTCCATTATTTTGTTACCAACCATGGTACCATACTTGGAGGAAGTTTGAAAATTAGTTGGTGAAATTCTTGGTCCAGATCAGACCGCTCCATTTCTTGGTCTAATTGTGGAATAATTCTTGTTGGCTTCCCTTGGAAAAATGTGTACCAGATTTGAAAAAAAAACAATTTGTTGATCCAAATGTGTTGAGAAGACCTGAGCAGTGATCGATATATTACTTTAGACAATCAACCATCTCGGCACCTCGACCACCAGTCGCAGCTGCTGTGCCATCCGGAGGAACTGGGGCCATGGGAGGTCCGCTGGGAGCAGGGGTATGTTCAAATGTTTATCTTCTTTGCTCCGGTAGTTTTGTTCACGCTTACGGTAAAATGTAGCGCTTCTGATCTGCGTTGGTTTGGTAACATGGGTTTGTGTTTATTCGTTTATTCCGAACCTCTTCTCCGTTCCCTTTAGGAACTTTCGTATCGTTGCATCACTTTGGTCGCGCATCACCGCCAGTAATAAAAGGGCGGGGGTGATGCAAGTGCTCCCTCCTTTCCTGTCTACCGCATATCTCTCCCTCTCTCATCGGTCACTTTCACGTGAATGATAAGGAATGAACAGACGGGTCTGCCTGTCGTGACGATAGGATCGAATCATAATCGGATCACAAGGTTGTACCGTCCAGGGTGATCTATGTTTCGGTTCCATCTATTTTATTTATCAATAGCGTCTAAAAGTTGATTTTATCTCTGAACTGAATTAGCAAAATTCTATTCCTTCTCTGATCTCTCATGATTAGCGAAACAAGCTTCACAAATTTCATGAGAGCTTCTCTTCTATCGTTTTCCTTCAATTCGGCCCGAATCTTTCGAAGATTACTAATCTCCTGGATTGTAGACCTCTCGTTCGCCCGCGGTGCGAGGAGGAGCAGTGGCGTCGCCCGGCCAGCTCGGATGGAGTCCCCGGACATCGTGAGTTTCCTCATTATTTTCTTTTTACCCCTCTACAAATACCTGAACAATACTCATGGTTCATAATAATATCGCCTGTTCAGACTTTCCGCCACCAGCGCATCACCGCGAGGGAGGGGAAGTGAGTTTATTATTATTTATTCAACTGCACTAGGGAATAGCTATTTTCATTTGTATTTAATGGAAATCGATAATAATTTTTATTCTCAGCAACTCCGTCCGGTTCTTCGGCGGGAGGAGGGACTCCGTGGAGGGGAACGGAAGCATCGCCATTTGGAAGGGGAGCAGGAGGCATGCGAAACGTCACCCCTGCCGCACCCGCGCCTTTGGCTACTGTGAGTCGTGGGTGGCGGAAACTTTGAATAAATCGATAATTACAAATATTTTTTTTTATTTTCAGCCCGGCCAGATGAGTTCCGGTGATTCGAGCTCAAGCTCAAGCAGCGACGATGATAATTGAAGAAGAACGTGATCCGATCACTTTTTATCTATGGAACGAAATCGGGTACAAGAAAGCCATTCCCTCGGGGCCGGGATGGTTGCTCTTCCCACGTGAAAAATTTCTATCTTCCAGATCTTGAGATATATATTCTTCCTAGCTTCATGTTGTGAAGAAACTATGGATTTATATCGTTTTTACGCTAATAAATGTTGTACATTTTAGTTCGCATGTCAACTTGTTTCCGACATTCGGCATTCCGATAAAGCTGCTAAACATTTCTCTAATGTCCAAAAATGTGCTATCGCGGTTTGTATTCCGCTTGTAATACCTCTCCCCTTTGTACAATGAGCCCTTGTACCGGAGTAAGTGTTTAATTTATATTCTGTAAATTGCAGATAAATGGTCGCGGGGGAATTAGCTTCTCCTCCGCCACCCGTGTCTGCTCCCATTACCTCAACCTCGTACCAAGACATTCTCGATCGCGTTTCTTCCCTTCTCCCCGCTGCCGATGGATTCGAGTGCTACCCATTCAGGGTTCGTGTTAATGATGATTTTTGTTTCTTGTGTTATTACCTGAATATTAGTTGATAGTTTCTAAAATGTACTAACGATAAGTGCTCTCTATTCGGATGCTAGTGGTTGTGTCCATGGAGGCTCTGAAGATTTACGAGGTTTACGAAATGTTCTGAAGTGATCAATTTCAGATCGGTTCGTACAACGACGTCGTCGGACCGGAGTTTCAGCTAGCGCATCCCCAAGGTACGAATCGATTTTTTTTCTTGGAATTCTGATTTATCGATTTTCCTTCGTTGCAGATGCCATGGGAGTCCTTGTCGTGTCGACACCCGCCATGTTCGATGTCTCCTTCAAGCGATGGGTCCGCGACGAGAGCTCCAAGGTATTTTTCATTCATTTTTCTTCATTTTCTTTACTCTTATTTCAGGCAGCATCCTTCGACGACTTCGCCCAGGAAACGACCAGCCCAATTTCCGAGTTCATCGATTCCAGGATTGAACGTGTTTCACAGGCACGTGTCCAGTGTTTTTTATCTGGAATTCTGAGATTTTTCAGTCGCTTCGCAACACGGATTTTGAAGTACTGCACGATCATTCCATGACCGCCAATCGGAGGCCGCGGGTAAGAATATGTTTTTGATAAATTCCATTCCGAAAAAAGGCTGGAATAATTGGTTTAACGAACGTCTATTTGTTCCAGATCCTGATGTGCACATGCGGTCATGTTGCGGGCGCCGCGTACTACTATCGGCAGGTGCTATTTTTAAATCTATTATTATTACATTTGATTTCCAGGCGGATCTTGCTCATCGTCCTCCCAGTACCGATGTCAGCGGAGACTCGAGTAGCAGTGGAGGCGACAGCGGCGAGGACGAATGGAATCCTGCTCCGGCTGCCACGAATTTGGTGCGGTTTTTTAATCATCGATTGACTATTGTATAATCGATTGAATTTCTTTTTTATTGTGCTTTCACAACCACTGGAACTAAATAATCATGCAGAAATTCATCGGTCTCTCCCTGCACGCCCGCTACGGTGGCCACTTTGCCTTCCGATGTGCCATTCTCTTTCCCGGCGTGACGCTGCCTGCTACGTTTACGGTGGGTTTCAGGAAATATAGCAGATCTGCCGGGTTTGGTATTTTGCCGAATTTCGGGAAATGCACTGTTCACAGAAACAGTTCAACTATGCTATATGACTAGTTTTGTGGCGAAAATTGTTTATTTTTTCTTAGGAGAAGAAGCCGATCGCTACGCTGCGCACGATCGACGAAAAGCGCGATGCACTCGAGAAATTTAACTACGCCTGGCGAGATTCGCAGTTCAGGTGGGGGCAATTTTTTAAACCAAATTTGCGGAGTGTGGTAGCGGGCGTAACGCAATCACGGACATACATGTGCTTTGCATGTGCATTTTTGCGCTTTGCATTCACTGTTGTGTACTGTCATTTCATGTATCCCTAATTTCAGGGACTGTGGCAATCCATCGGAGCGGTACTCGGACACGCAGATGGCGTACTTCGGACGCGCCCCTGCCGATAGATGGGAGGTTATTCGGCACTGGAACGAGGAGAAGGATGAATAGAGGCACTCGGAGCTCCTACCTCCTTCTTGTGGTTAGATGCCAATTTTAGCATAATTCATTTTAGGATGGGATTAGGTGATGTATAGATTTAGCAGATATTATTATGTACGTTTGAATCGGTGCTCCTACTCATGAATAATGTCCCTGTTGCTCCTATACCCTTTATACGCGTCCACACTACTCAAAAAGCCCATTCTATGCCATCAAAAGAACTATTGAGATTATCGGAGTTTGAAAGAATCTCTGTTGAAATATTGATAAATTCTGAAATAGTACATTTTATTGCTTATGGCCATTCTAATAACTTGCCGTCTTAAAAACAAAAGGTATTAGGAGGCGATGATTTCTGACAGTGAGGGTGAAATACAGAGGCAATGCTAATGCACAATGGGGCACGATACCATGGAGATAGAGAACAGATTATAAATCAGCGAGAGAGTATCACTGACTTCGTTTCTCTCGCCTTCCTCTTTCGGTAACTGCCCTTCCCTCTCTCGTCCTCGTCTCCCTCACAATCAACAATGGCCTATTCGTGTGTAACGAGTTGCTATCCCTATAGCTACTTGGCACGTTATGAGACACCACAAACGCCGACATTCTTCTTCTGCTCCGGTTGCGACAGCTTTATGACGGCTGTAAGTGTCTTTCTAACAAAAATGTATTCCACGTTGTTATCGAATTCCACAATTATTGTGAAATCGTGGCTTCCCTGCTCACAACGCTGTGGACTTCGATAATATTGATCTTTGGCCTAATAAGGTACTAAATATGACGAAAAATTCTTACTCGAAGATATAATGTGGACATATTGTTAGAAATTATCGCGCTTTGGATATATAAGGTACTGAAATTCAACAGAATTAGATACTATGACTGCAAATTCTTATTCGTAAGCAACCTGTGGAGTTCGATAATAATATTGAGCTTTTACCTAATTATACTTGTGATTTCCGTGGTTAACAACATGTCGCAATTCCTAATCTCGAAAAGATCCCCGGCCCTCGATGAGGTGTGACTGCCTGCCTATTTGTCTGCATCACTGCTCCCTCGACTCGTTACTGGTTGCTTGAAATATGTGTTACCCCTCTCATCCATCTGCTCCCCTCCGCCGCTCCCCGAGGGATAGCCCC
>JACMIG010002553.1:0-14851 GCA_014805385.1 Levipalatum texanum | reverse complement strand
TTATGCTTTTCTTTACTATTCTTTTTTTTCATTATTCTCCATCTTTCTCTTTCTTCTAGTTTTTTTTTTTCTCCGCCTTTTTCTCTTCTTTCTCCTCCTCCTCCTCCTCCTCCTCCTTCTCTTGCTCTTTAACCACGCAACTCTACTAATATAAAACCATTTTTCGTCTAAACCTATTTTCTTACAGTACCCGGGACAATCGCTTCAGGACCTCGCGAACTACCGTAATTCCAGGATGGGGTGCGCCCCGATGCGGGGCTTCCGCATCACGCACCGCGCCGACGTCCTGGCGTCCGTCGAGGAGTACGCCGCCCCGCAGCCCGTCCCCTTTTCGGTGGGTCCTTCCACGATAGTCTGGGCTACAGTAGTCGTATATTTTTGGTTTTAACGTTCAAAATTTGTATGTTACAGGTAGACCGAGGCATCCGGTTACGGCCGACGACGTCGAATAAGACGATCGTTTTTGTGTTTGGTGAGTAGAGGCGCATCTCTGGCATTATTCTATGATTATATTATTTCATTTAAAAATTATTGTCTAATATTTCACCTGTCTCATGATCAAAAAGATCATGAGACATTTATCTAGCTCTACTTTGGTCTGGAGTTCTTCGAAATAATCTCATCGCCCTTTTCAAAAATGGCGAAGTTCAATGACAAAGCCGGAAGTCAATTGTTGTCATGGAATTACATTCGAAGATGAGAAATCGTTGACCATGAATAATGGATCTTTTTTTATGAAAAAGGCAAGCACAGTCCGACCAGATTGCGACCATTCGAATCCAAGTGTTTAGAGGGCGGAATCGGTAGTGTTCGGACTGGGAAATTAGAAATCGCCTTTCCAGGCGGACCGGGCAGCCAGAAGGGGCTCGCGACGCACGAATTGATAACTTATTATGATTTTACGACAATTAACATCGAAGACATCGTCCTGAGCTACCTTCCTAATAAGGTATGTGATTCCTGCGTTTAGCACCGCGGCTAAATTCAGTAGATACATAGATAGTCCTTACTACGTTTAGCAGAGAGGCATTGATCTACTTCCAGGTCGCCATGGACTCGTCGACGACGAGCGAAATACAGGACATGGTCCGGGTGGGTTGCAAACAAACCAAAGATCAAAGATCAACTTTTTCAGAAGGATCCCGGTTCCTTGTCACTCGACTGGATCTTCAAAATGATTTCCAACCGGATAGTCGCCAGCACTCTACAGCAGCGGTATTATTTTTAGCCGTCCCACGTACCGGATACCGTAATCCGAATTTCCGCTCGAGACCGCGATATACGGGAAATACTATTGCAGTTTCCTCATTGACATCATTCCGGCCCTGGGACCCTTTATGAAATCGGATTCGTTCGCGTCGGACGATCAAGTGCGATGTCTGGAGAACTTTGAGCGGGAGGTTAATCATTTTTTAAAATTACTTTTTGTATTATTTGGGAACGAAAATTGGAGGAATTTTATTGTCGCGCACCAAAATTCGGAACAACAAAGTGCAGTTCTTGATCTACCGCCGTTTCGAAGTGGAATCAAAAAATGGATCAAACAGTATGCGCGCGCGTTGTGGTGTTCGACAATATTTGCATGTTGTAAACGACGCATCTCCCACATCGTTTTCTACCATGAGGATTTCCAGGCTGCTAGCAATACACCACGTGTCTTTCCCAATCAAAACTTTCATAGCCACCTCCAAGGCTTCCCATTCCTTTTCTTCTCCGGTCTGCGTCTCGTAGCTCTTAACGTTCTCTCGCTCTTTTCTCCTCTCTTTCTATCTCTCCCTCTGCCTCTGACGCACATGGAATAAAGATTAAAATCCGGTGAAGAGAAATTAATTTTCCAGCCTTCAGGACCAAAATGAAGAGGAAAGGAAATGAAAAATGAGCCCGAGAGCAGTCCCTTCAATTTCCTGTACATGACACGCGGCAAACCAAACCTTTCGTTGCATCGCGGAAACTCAAATGTCTAAAAGCTTGAAAGTCGTACACACTTGGGTCATTTACCTGACGATCAGGTTATGCGCCAAATTTAAATGTCGATTTTCCAGCACCCTGCAATGTTCGCGCTCGAACTCGCAGTTACGACGCCTCCTGCGGAGAAGAAGGACGGAAAGACGAACGGCGTTCCGGTGTAAGAATATTTCCTTCATTTATCGGGGAGAGGGCGGGGCCACTAAACACCACAACTTTTACAGAGCCGAAAAGCAGCCCAACCTCAGTGCCGAAATGAATACGTTCCTCAAAAACATTGACGAGGCCGACAAAGGGCGATTAGAAAAGCGAATCGAGGCACACATCAAGTGTGCCGCACCCTTTCTGTCGTATTTCTCGCGCACCAAGCGATTAGTAAAAGTCGACGTATCCAGCGCGCCGTCGCCCGAAAATCTCGCTGTTACGGTAGGCACACCATGAAAGGGGATCGTAAACTGATTCAGATCCACGACATTATGTACGAGCTCCATTTTACGAAGAGCCAAGCTCATCATCGAGTTGTCATCTTTGCGACAGGTAGGAAGATCAAAGAGCAAACTATAAAAAAAAACATTTCAGAAATGGACCATCTCGAGCACGTTGATACTGCCTTCTACAATTTGCGGAAATACCAAATGTCCGAAATCCTCAAGGCCGACCCCAAGAGTGATCTGGTCTGTGATCTTTGTAGTTTGATCTATAAATGTTTGTAGTTTGATCTACCGATTTTTGTAGTTTTATCTTTGCTCTTTGATCTCCAATTTTTAAGACGAGCGAAATCCTCGGCATCAAGCAGTACATCGAGCGCGTTGCGTTGCCACGCGAAAATTTTGCCATCGTCGTCAATACGCTCACCATTAGCGATTCCAAGGTAATTATTGATTCCGTAAATTCGGGTTCCGGAAAGTAGAATTTTCCGGAATGTTCCGCTCGTCTAGCCCGAACTGTTCACTCTCCATTGAAAACGGAGCTTCTCTCGTCGTCTGAAATGTTACAGACTGGAGAGAAAGTAAAAAATGTTTCGCCGATGATACTGCGCTTAGCTAACGATTGAGCAGGATTAAGAACTTACCCATAGATTTTAAATCTCTGCAAGTTGCAATTAATATTCCGTTTTTTTCTAGAATAAAAAGAAGACCAATTTCGTGGAGCGGAAGTACACGTATCTCGACGAATTCATTACGCCTCCACGGGTCACCGATAAGAAGCCGCTATTTCGGTTAGTGAGATCAAAGATCAAACTACAAAGAACAAAATCCAAAGATCAATAATTCCAGCCAACGCTTCACGATGATTTCTATCGAAATGAGCGAGAGCGAAACGCTCCTCTTCATGGATCCTTTCCCATCGCGCCTGGCCATGAAGGTAAGGCCAAACTACAGGGATCAAACTAGAAACGCTCCGAAAAATCAAACTACAAACTACAATCTCTGCAGATTGGCATGATTTGGGGCGAGCGGCCGGGATCGGGGCTCTCCTACTCGCCGTCCCCGACCGCTGGAGGTTTGTGTAGTATGCACCTTTGTAGTTTAGACTTTGATCTTCGTAGTTTCTAGTTTGATCTTTGATCTTTCGCAGAGCACCGCAACGGTGACTTGTGATGGGGCGCGGCGGACGTGAACACAGCATACAAGACTAACGGAGGAGGGGAGAACGGTGATCATGAGGTACTAGATTGTAGTTTGCTCTTTGATCTTTGTAGTTTGATCTTGGATTTTTATAGTTTGATCTTTGATCTCTTCAGATCGTAATTCACGGCCCAGCCGAGGACCACGGAGCCTTTGCGGCGCGCACAACAAATCGCCCGCGAATCAAGGCGCACTCCGAGGAGACGCTAAGGGTTTGTGTAGAGTTTGATGTTTGATCTCTGTAGTTTGATCTTTGATCTTTCATAGTCTGATCTTTGCAGACCGATCAATCCCTATCGATTCAACGGGGTGGCGCTCGGGGCAACAGTCTCAATGTCCCTCATGACGAAGCTCGCAGTGTTTCGGCCTCGAGGTAACAGAGATCAAAGATCAACGATCAAACTACACAACCTCAGGGCGCGCAGCAACTCCGCCATCATGGGAATCCGCGCGCGCAATCGAGCACTCGTCGATCGATATTGATTTCCGGAGTGGAATATATCGTTCCGATGGATACGCTGATTCCGCCCTTCGCACTTCTGTACTTCTCCACCGAAAACTCCAATATGTCAAAGTTGCCCATCCATTTGTCAAATCCCCAGAAATTTACCAAATGTTCACGCTCCGCCACGCGCAATTTCCATGTTATCCTAGGCCAAATTGTATTTACGGGTACCCCGATATTAGAAGATTCGTTTCCGACGGGAATATTCATTTACAACGACGGTGTCTTGATCGTTTGGAAATTGTTGCTTTACTACCGTAACCCCGTACTCCTCCTTTAAAATCACATTTCTTGTGATCTTATAATTCGTCATCTAGTCTCGCGTTTCATTGACCATGACACTTTGCCATCTCCATGACACGGATTTTCCCTCACTCCTTTTCCATTGAAACGTATCCATTGCCGCGCGTTATTGTTCCGAATAAAATCAATATTTGCAACATCATCTCCGAAAACCACGTTTATTCCCAGTACTAAAATTCGTTTGACACAAAGGAGACAAACGGAATAGATTACTGTACTTCTGCTAAATGAAGGCTTGGGGGCTATGCGTGGCGGTAAATTTACAATAAAAAACGAAAAATCGAATATGTATCTCGGGCATAAATCACACGCCAAATTTCCAACCAAACAACGATTACTATGTCGATATTTGAGTTTACAAAACTAACAAGTTGCGCATAAATTAAATGACTTCTAATTTAGCATTATGAGTATGGAAAGTCGAAGAAGATAAGCAGCAATAAATAGAGGAATATCTCGGAAATGTGAGACTTCTGCAGTTTAGCGGGATAAGAAAATGGAGAGATAATACACATAATCACAGTATCACCATTCGCACGATTAGCAAGTGATGCGGAAAGGCGGAACGGGAAAAACAGACAACCAGCCTCCACCACACTCACACACGATTCCCCAGGGGTTAGTCGAGAGAGCTATTATATTCCATTTCGCTTCGGGGCCCGGGAAAGTCCAAGAGCGAAATTACAGTATTCTGTCGATCAAATCCGAGTGAAGTGTGCAAGGTAGGCGCATGCGCCGTTTCCCAATTGTGCCAAATTCGAAAAGGGGAGAAAAGCAGAAACACACTCCGACAACTAACCCCAGGCGTTGTTGCGGGTGGAGAAAACGGGGGTAAATTTACGAAATAATAATCATTTAAAAATGGATTATCTATTACTGTGTGTGCGGTGTGGGACCGAGGGGTGAATGGCAAAAGGACAAAGAAGATATAGAGAACGAAAAAAGAATGAGATGAAGCACCTAATCCTCGCCCTCTTCATCTCTTCTCCTTCTCTTCCCGTATCCGCCTCCTCGCCTAGTGCTCGGACTGATCGACCACCTGCAAATGGGGCAATCATTCCCGTGACAATCAATCGATACCTTCGGTAACCACCGAAATTGTTGGCAAATTGCCAAAAATATCAAACCAGTCATCCATTCAGCGTCTCCTCGGCGTCCTCAAACGATTCCTCCTCAGGATCGGGCGTCTGCGGCTTGGTGGCCACCTGCGGTGGGCAGAACGACTCCGCCTGTAAATAGGAAATTGGACGGAGCACCAGCTGGGTCAGGCAATATGGAAAATGCACGTAGCAAAGGCCAGCAGGTCAAATTTCGACGTTGTTCACCACAAAATCAGATCAGCTCAATTTTAATCTGTCCATAACACAAGCTGGAGGAATAGATTATTTGTAAAATGCACGGTTTCTCAATCAGGGCAATTTGGAAAGTGCACACTCACCTTCAGTCCCTCGTTCCACGGCAGGAAGAGGTTCTCGTACTTGGTGGGATCGGCGAGGCTCTCACCGACATCGCGAGCATTCGGACCCGCAGCCGCCCGCGTGCTCTCCTTCCACAGTGCTAGCACTCGGGAGACCTCAAATTAAATTATTATTGATTTTTGCATTAATCGATATGAATAGAATATTATCGAAAATTACAAACCTGCGAGGGCGCATAGGTGCGAGCAAAGAACGCCGCTTCCGGAATGCGATTGGAACTGAAGGAAAACGATGATCAAGGTATTTTTAAATCGATAAAGCCAGCTCGTTAAATAGTTTCATTGAAAATCGACTTACTCAATGAGAACCTGGATGCACTTGTCAACGTCGCCGAGCATGAATGACGAAACGAAGGAGACGTTGTGCTGGCCTGTCTTGTACGACTCCGTCGCAAGCTGAAAAAGACTCCGTGGCAAGCTTTCAATAACATTCATTGTGGTACGAAATAAAAAGAAACTCAGTGGCGGCGTACTCCGGATCGGTTTTCCACAGCTCAGTAAATTATCACCACGATACAACTACGCACATTTCCCAGGAGATTCTTGCTTCCTGCAGCAGTGGCCAAGATGAAGAGGCCCTCGAAGTCGCGAGCCTTCGCCAGGCACTCTCCCGCCAGCGTCAGATCCGACTTCAAAGTGGCTGCCTGAAAAGAATGGAGTTGTACGTGAGGGAAGAGACGAAAAAAACGAAGAAGAGCGAGAAGAGGGTTAGGCGAGGAGGAAGAAAAGGGGAAAAAGACGAGTAGTACCGTGGCGAGCTGCTTCCACTTCTCCTCGCTGTCCGACATCGCCGCTAATCCGTAGCCAATCTTGAGATCGAATCTTAAAATTAGCACGATTTTTGTGATTATTACCTCACTACAACGCAACTCCAATTTTAAAATGCATTGTCCTACAGAAGTCATGGAGGAAATAGTTAAAATACGTTAAATAAATAACAAGAATTGTAATTGTGTCGATCATCCTTTTCATAATCTCCTCTTACGGGCGGTCGGGATCGGCGACCACGGCGAGGGCCTGCTTCTCGAAGTTCTGCTTCTCGAGGAAATGGGCGACGCTCGTGCGAGCCTCCTCCGGAATTGTCGCCAGAGCGCGATATGCAGCACCGGAGTCCTGTCAACGGTGCATTGCCCTAGTTCGACAAATGTCATTGGTGCATTTCTCAAATATCCAGCAATTCCGTATGTCGACCAAAACACATGGTATCGCGGCAAATCTTCCATACCTTTCGCATAACAGCCGTCTGGTACTCGAGGACGGAGAGAAGAAGGCGGTACGAGACGAGGTTGAGCTCCTTGTCAACCAGGTAGAGTCGCTTGTTCTCGGCCACGTATCCGACCTGGAAGGATAGAATAGAATCTGATAACGAGGAGACACACAATTGTGTCATTCAACATTATTTGCGCAACTCACCAGATAGAGTGGGCGATCCGTATGCGAAATCGTCACAATCTCACCACCGACATAGTAGTTGAGCCTGATGAATGGTGGATATACGAAATGTGGCAATTAAGGTAATCTACCGATTCAGGGCTGTCGTGAAAACGAAGCAGTCACCGATCCACAGGCCGCTCTTGATGCCATTGAACTGCACGCCTGCAAAGATGATAATGAATCAAACGTACTCTGGACAGCAGGATGATATGCCCAGAAACAAGGATCTCACCAATCACTTCAAACGTCTCCTCGCATCCGTCCTCGGTAATGTCCTCCGGGGCGGCCGACTCGAATGCTCCCGTATTGTAGCGGAGCACGAAGAATTGCTCTTCTCCGGCAATGACGCACTGAAAAAATCGATAGTAATGTTATTACGAGGAACATTGATCGATGGGCAAATAACATCAAGCAGTTATATTCACCAGCTCGCCGCCGTCATTCCAGTACACTCGCTTGGCCGCAATTTCGATGCGCCGCACGAGCGCCGCCGTCTCCCAGTCGTAGAAGCACAGAGCCGTCGAGGAGCGCACCTGCAAAATGTGAATAAATCGATGAAATTCGATCGGTAAAAAATCAATACAGTGAACTAAAGAACGTACCGCGAGTAGTGGTCCTCCGTCCATTCCTTTTGCCACCATATCAAGGCGGATCTTCTTGTGGACCTTGAAGTTCTTCTTGATCTTGATGTCAGCGGACGTTTCGCGGACTGCGAACACGTTCGGATCGACGCCCCATACAAACTCGAGAGCCTGAAAATTACAACATTAGCTAGGATATCAAACCCGGCAGATCCATGTTTCATTCGCAATATTACCTGTCCAAAGTCCTTGTTCCTCAGCGCCATGGCCGTGTAGACAATGTACTTGCCGTCGCCGCAAGCAACGACGCACCTGCATTCCAATGATTTTTTTACTGTTAAAGTTGCCATTCATGGGAATTAAAGTAAATATAAAATCAATTCCAACCTTCCGTCACTCGAGTGTGACATGGTCTGGGGGTAGATTTCACACGAGCCGAGCTCCTTCACCGACAGCGGGGGGGGCCTTCGGTCCGCGGGCCAATTCGACGACAGGGGGATGTTCTTTCCATCTGAAAATATATACATTTCGAATTACCACGGAATAACAAAATCGAAAATTTCCCAAAAATACCGTACCCTGGGTGGCCTCGGAGGTGGCGGCGGCATCAATTGACTTGAGGTCGACCTGCTGGACGAATTTTTGCTTCGCCCAAACAATCTTGCCAGACGTATCCATTGAGACCTGCAAATGGCAGTGGAATAATCTTACAGCTATTTGACATAAATAAGCTGCTATATCGCAAAGTCAGCTGTAATTTGCCAGAAGCCGCTCGGTCAATGTTATCTCGCGTACCGCTGGCTCGTCGCGTCCGAGCTGGATGATCGCCCAGCCTTTTTCACAGCCAATGGCTACCGTGTTGCCGCCGCGAAGCGCCTGGACACACCGTACGCTCTTCATCTTCAGCTTCAGGAAGTAGCGGGAGCTGGTAAACGAATTATAAACGAAAAAAATGCGGGAAAATTGTGAGGGCTAAAACGATTAAAAGCGCAGTAGAGCATTGCAAGGCTAAATAGAATAATGGAAATAATTTTGCAAATGTAAATTCATGTAATATTCCCCAAAATGCCTACCAAAAAGAGTGGGCGTGCCAGAGTCGGACCGTGCTGTCCTCCGATCCAGTGATGATGAGGGGAAGCTCGGGGTGGAAGCACACCGAGGACACATTCTGTGTGTGCAACTTCAGCGTTTTCACGCACCTACAAATTCATTCGCTTTTAAATTCATATAAATTATTTGAAAATTCTTTTATTTCTAAAAAACCTACGTTTCGTTCTGGTAATCCCAAATCTTGACGAGGCGGTCGCGACCACCCGAAATGAGGTAGGACTTGTCCCCTTCGTGGTAGTAGTCAACGCAGTTGACCTGCACAGAATCGCATTAAATGGCTAGTCGGTTGGGCCCACTTGCGGGGGAACGTTTGCTGCCCGAAGATTCAAAAATAATTCTTCGTGACAAAAAATGCACTTTACCCCTCTCAAAAAGCCTTTAGTTTTTCGGACCTCTTGCGTGCGAAAGTATTTGGCAGAGTGTGTAGCAGCATTTTATCTATCAACGGAATCAGTCGGCTCGAGAACAGTGGAGATATCCGATAATAGAGAAACGTTAAAAAAAACGCATACCCCCTTCTCGTGTCCCTCGAGCGTGAAGTTGGGCGCTGGGCTGCCGAACTGCCACACCTAACAATAAGATCGTTTGTGATTTGGCGGCGAATTCAAATTGCCCACCTTGACCGTCTTGTCGAGCGACGCGGTGGCGAAGGTGTTGTTGTCCTTGGGATTGATCGCAAGCTGCATGACGTGGTGGGTGTGACCTGCAGGAAAATGCCCTTTTCAAGCTGAAATATAAAGCGAAAATATCGAGATGTAAATAACAAGAAACACAGTGAATATAATATTACCTTCGAAGGTCTGCTTGAGCTGCCACTTGCTATCCCAATCCCACAGCTTGATGAGCATGTCGTCGGACGACGTGAGAAGGAAGGGCTTCGTGGGGTGCACAGCCATCGATCTGGAAATTATATAATATATTATTTTATTTTTTGCATCTCCTCGACCATAGTACCCTGTAAATCTCAACATACAACAAATTAACTCGTGGCAGAAAGCCTTCGTTCGTGTCAAAGCTCATCATCGATTCATTTTTTTTCTAAAGGAAGGAAACATTGTATTACGAATATATACATCCTATGTCGTCCTATGCCCTAGCTGAACGGGGGCGCTGTCAAGTAGCTGTTTTTTTCGGAAAATTTCATCCATAAAACGAAGTCGTAGAACCTTTTCCAATAGCTCATTTTGGAGCTTGTGCGATGGCCTATTCAACGAAGGTACCGCTTCTGTTGCCGGAACACGTTAAGGGTGCCGCCTTGTTTAGAGTCCAAGGATGGCAAATATTCACTGATTACGCACCGGAGGTAGTCGGAGTGCGCTTCGAAATCGTGGATCTTCTCGAGGGTGTTGGAGTTCAAGATGCGGATATTCAGATCGCTGCCGGTGATGACCCAGGTCTTGCGCGGGACGAAGCGGGCCGCACGCACCGGCATTTCACATATCTGATAATTACAAAACTATTTTTCGCGTATTTTGAGAATGGGATTATCAAGGATAGGGGAATCGGTTGCATTTCAGAAAAAAATAGTATATTATAAATTTAAAGAATTGTAAGACCTGATAATTGCAAAGCATTCAATAGTGTAATCCGAGAATGAAAATATCATGGAACGGTTGCATTTTGGAGAAGAATGATTCATAATTTATGTTTAAATAATTCAAAATCGAATGTAGCGCACCTGAGTCTTCTTGTGGACGGTACGTTGAGTTTCGTAGTTCCAAATGTGAACGCTTCCGTCGTGGAGGCCAGTGAGCAGCCAATTCTCCGTCGGGTGGAGATCCACTATCATCACGCGCTCCGATCTGAAAATTATCGAGATGAAATATACTAATTTTGTTTTGGCACTTCTACAGAACTTTTTAAGCCGATAATTCGTAGGTACAGAATCAAGTATTTCTGCGCTTGCCTACAGTTTGTGGCCATGCTGGCAAGGCGGAATCCTTCCTCCGGCATTACAACTCCTTCATTGCTACCACAATCTGCCAAATGAAGGATAATATCCGTTAATGAGGCTTTTCAAAAAAATGGTAACATAATCTATGAATGATATGACACGCCATTCAGTGGGAGTTTACATTCTCGATCACTGTTTAGTTGTCACATCTAAGATTCGGCAGGTGCCCACATCAACTCCGGTTTGATCCGAAAAAGAGCCACATTCGAAATTTATCTCCTCCAGTATTCCTGTGCAAGAATTGTTCATTAAACCGGTACCCATAATGAGAAGGCGGAATCCATTCTCCGGCACTTCAACTCCTCCATTTCCATCGCAATCTGCCCAATTAAGGAAAAATACATTTGGCCATTGCCAAAGATCTAAGAAAACGGACTATCTTACTCGGGATTGCGTTAACTGGATAAATACAATAGATTTCATTCGTTCTTTCCCTTGTGGGAGTCGCAGATGTCAGCAGACAACCTATAGACAAGGTGTGAATGCGAGGAATGAAGTTGACATTAGCGAGATGATGAGGAGATAATTTCAGACGTCTGAAATGAATTCTTGCGGTCTCCATAGTAGTGTACCGATATCTGACTCGAAACTGGAATGACAAGACTTTTAAAGTGAATATCTGACAGGATTTATGACTTAATGAGGCAAATACGTGACTACCCGGAAAGTAATGAAGCTTAAAGCAAGGATGAGAAAGTTTTAAAATTCACTTTTTTTGGAGAACGGACACGACCTCACGACGCCACATTGCACTGAAAAGGGGATAAATTATCGACCATTCCAGTCGAGCAAACGTTATCGAGCAATGAAAGTGAGCTTAATGGTTGGCCGATTTAAACTTTTCAATCTGCCTATTGTGCCGCATCCCAACATTTGCAATTAGCGTTACGAAATCGTTGAGAACGGACTGCGTAAAAAGTGCGCGCTCGCACTGGGGCGCGATGTTTATCCATGGGGCGCGCTTTCACAGCGGATTTATTGACTGCACTGTTATTTGTGAATTGGCGAAAGCGTGAGCGCGATTTCATTTCGATTCGTGTGTTTCTGCTCATTACTCGTTTTGCAGGCCGCAACGGGTCGGGAATGGCCTACGCTGATGGATCGCTGCCATCGACACCGTCATTCGACGCAGATAACTATCCGGACTGCGCCTTCTATGAGGTTTTCCTGCGCTGCGACACGCGCACTCTGAGCGTCCAACACGACGGAAAGGTTTGGTTTTTTAACGATTAGATCAAAAACGGAGATTTCACTGCAGGCAATTCCGACTCCACAGCTGCGCAAGGAAATGGCAGCAAAGGGAATCTCCGTGAGTTCGCATTTCCGTCGTTTTATTTTCTTATGATATTTCGGCATTTTTCTCGTATTTTATTTTCAGAATGTCTTCGACTACAAGACGTGGAGAAACGATCCATTCGGGTATGTTGTGTTCGCAAAGACTTTAAATAAAACGTGTTTCTTTTCCAACCGTAATTTAAAAAAGAACCATATCCATGGTAATCAGCTTTTATTCAATAAAACAATCCGATTGTAAACATGCTGCACCCTCTTCAGTTCCAACCTGGCGCCGCTCCACTTGGAAGAGCCGACGTCTATGGATATAATCAGTAAAACTCCGGGTGTCACCATTGGAGGAGTGTGCGTTTTTTTAAAAAATATTTCTTTGCTTAAACATACCTTTTCCTGACAATGAGCAAAATTTTTTACGGTGTATAAAAGAGCGGTAGCTCATTGGTAGTGATCAATATAATCCGCGGCTGCAAATTGAAATGTACGGAGAAAAACCAAAATAATGTCGAAAGACCCCTCACCGGGAGCGAATAAAAAGTTTCAAAACCCATGACAAATATTTCGCAAATACCCTCAAGTTTATGCACTGTCTTTGCAGCTTTATGGTTGAGGAGCCTCCCGAGGGTCTGCCTTCCGATAGATTTCCTAAAATCGATCGCTGCATCAAGACGCTGAATACCGGTGCATACGGACACTTCCACGTCACTGTTAAGCTGGCAGACAAAGGAATCGAGGTTGTTGATTTGGACATAATTGATTCCCTTTTATATTGCGTCCCGTTAAATTTTTTAAATTGTGTGCGCTGCATGCATAATGCAGCACCGCACGTGGTAGTATGAAATCCAGCTTAGGCAAAAAATACTACAATATTTTAACTAAATTGTGAACTTTCGAATGTTCTAGAACTCGGTTAAAATGGCACTTTCACGAAAAAAAAGCAGCTGGATCGTTCCAGATGTCCCAAAGACGTGACACAATCGTGCTTGAATTTCACTGGAAAGTGGAAAAGTAATGTTAGGGGCTTTTTATAAAACAATGAGTTAAATTTGCTCATTCTAGACCACTTGCAGCGCCTCGAGTAGGTCTACCTCATGCTCTTTACCCGCCTTCAATTCATGGAAGCAGCTAAAAGTTATGAAGACTTGCAAAAGTGCCCAAATACTTTTGTCGGGTACTGTACCTGACATGTACGACATGTTTTCATTTCCCATAGTGGCACTCGTCTTTATTTACTACGCTCCCCCTTCCTCCTCTGCCTATTCTTACACACTCCTGAATACAATGCGCCCTCTCTGCAGGTGCATGGCCGTCTCCGCGCCGCGAAGAAATCAGGAAGCCGGCGAGTTCGCCACCCGAGAAAAAGTCCAGTCGCGATGACTTGAAGGAGAAGGAGAAGGAGAGCAAGCCCACGGTACGATACCGGAGACACGATGGAGAAAAAGAGGATGACAATGAAAATACAGAAAGCATGGACGGAAAAGACAAAGGAAAAAGATCGTCAAGGATCGGAGCGGAAAGAATCGAAAAGTGATCGAGGGATACTGTAGCTTTGAACGGAAACAATCGGAAACTGCTCGATGGAATACGGTAGTTATTTAGATCCCGCGTGCTGCCGATCTGTGGAAGGCAACAGCAGCCGAGGACAATTTCGTATTCGGAGGGGGTGAAGAGCTTCCGCGCCGATGTCGACGGGTAGAGGAGTCGGCCCGAGACTCGGACTACCGTACCTCGGCCGAGGCCCCGGGCGCCACCGTCGACAAGGACTACCGCTGGAACGATCCCGCCGCCCCGAATAACGGCGATTTTGACTACCGGGAACGCAGGTTTGTACATCGCTCTAGTTAATTTTATTCTGATCTTTTTTTATCGATTATTTTGAAATACCTTTAATTGCTCCCCATCGCCCAGTCTCTTTTGACCAGTAATGTCGAACATGTCGGCAGAACCGGTAAATACCCTCTCTCTGGGCTCGATTTCACCGTACTTTCGCATTCCGCCCACCCGCCGATACCGTAGACACACTAGCCGCGGGCGGAGAATAGGATGAGGGGGAGTATGGAAAGACCACCTTGCGTCATCATGCCAGAGGGTTCCCTTCAGAATGTCTTTTTGTCCTGGTTGTTGCACATATAGCTCAGATGTTTTTCTCGTGTACACGGAGGGAAACCCCCCGTCTCCCCTCGCTTTCTACATTTTAACACCGAACAGAGATAGAGAGTGGACAGCGAGTGTTAGAGATGCAGAGAAAGATTAGTTCCGCCTTCGCCTCCTCCCTCGCTCCCTCCGAATAGCCTCCCACTTCCGGGGCACACATACAAACCGCTGTTTATGCATTGTTTGAAATAAGCAATCAATACTTTATATGAATAATCGGTTTATTTGCAGACGTCGCGTCCGTTCTCCGTCTCCTCCATCGCACGCCAAACGATCCCGCGCCTCGCCACCCATTCCTTTTGCAGATGGACCCGGAGGAGGTTTGTATTATTTTACGCTTTATTGATTTTTATTATTTAACCAGGCGTTTCCCGCCGCCTACGGCGGCGGGGAACGCCTGGTGGTTTAGACTACAAACTACAAACGTGACCCATGCACTCACTCACTCAC
>JACMIG010002552.1:0-14853 GCA_014805385.1 Levipalatum texanum | reverse complement strand
AGCGAGTCTCGACCTCAGGTCCGGATCTCGACTCATTGCTGGTCGAGTCGCGATTCGTACCTGAGGTCGAGGTCGCGTTCTCCTCTCTGCCACACTCTCTCACCACTCTCTCGCTCGAGTCTGAATCTGCACCTGAGGTCGAGACTGAAAGCTCGAGTCTTTCACCTCACCTCAGACCTGACCTCCCATACAAAACGGGCAAATCCTGACCTGAGGTCGGGATTCGTCCTTGACCTCAGGTCGAGACACTTTACTACGGCGGCTGATCTCATGACCGCAAAATAGATCTCACGACCGCGAAACAGATACCTAATCCCCGGCTGCGAATTTCACGGATGAGAGCGCGCACTTCAAACGGGTTTTCTTCTTCAGTCAATTTTTTCTAAAATTTGAAGTTTTTCCTTTTCTAACGTTCTAAATAGTTATAATTCTTCATTTGCATTGCTAAACAATTCCACTATCTATCATTTGAACGTACTTTCAATGATTCTAGTCTATCTCATTTCATTTTTCGTGTACTTTCCGTGGGTGTCTCTCTGACGAGCCCCGGCCCACGGAGAGTGCGACGCGCTGTCAGAGCCGCGGGGCGAAACAGCGTGTCATCTCCCTTCTCCCTTTAGTTGATATTTGCAAAGATTTCTACCCTTTTTCTCTTGAAACGTGATTTATTTATTTGATTCCATTTCGTCGATTCTTTCAGTCATTTCATTGATTTAAATTACCAATTGGCTGAATATGAAAGGGAAAAATCATCCTCGTGATGGCCAGACGCACTTTGATGCGAACAAGAGAGGCAAGCTCTATAATGAGACTGTGCCTAATATAGTGCTTAGTGTATGCTGAAATGTTCGAGTAGTAGAACTATCCATTAGTTGAACGATTGTATGAGCTAAACCGAGCGGTTTGCATTCTGTTGACGATAATTGTTTTAGAAATAAAATGATACGTTGTCACTTTTATTCATACTCGAAACAAGGCCTTACAGAATATAGAATATGTATCAAAACTCCGCGAAGATATAGGCGAGAAAGAAGAGCACGAAGGAGAAGAGAAAGGAGGGAGACGTCGAGTGAGGAAACGGCGGAGAAGAGCCGATGCAGGGATAATCCGCCTAGATAGATTGAATTTCAATTTTCGAAGGGGGTTTCATACCGAACCAGTGCACGTCTCCACCGTATCCCCGCGCCTGAAATATAGGAGATTGAATTCTCTGGCTGTAGATTTGAGGTATTTTTTTATAGTTTTTAACCAGGATGCTGAAAACTGACAGTTTGTATTCTTCAACGTCGTAGGCTTCCCTGTAGCAGTCGCGCACGAAGAACAGGATCCCTCTGCGGTCCTAGGGTTCAATCTATTTCTTGTTGTTCATTGACCCACCCCCTCGATGGAGATGCATTCTTGAACGGCATTGTCACACTTCTGAAGAGTAAAGGTCTTTTGATAATGGTGAAAATGGACAAACAGTGATGAATTCTCGCAGCTCCTCAGTATCCGTCGACGAGCAGTTGGGGGCGAAGTGCGAGTTACAGCGATAGCAGATGATCGCACGCGCACTGAATGTCAAGTTTAGTGTTTTCAAAAGACAACGTCCATGCCCAGAGACAGCCGCCAAGACGAAGAGTACCGAAATTGTCTGCATCCTCTGAAATAGATTCCGTACAAACTCACCCCCCAACGTTCACAAACAATGAAGCATGAGTATGCCACAACGACAATGGGGGAAACGGGAGA
Source organism: Levipalatum texanum (assembly GCA_014805385.1). Lineage (NCBI taxonomy): Eukaryota > Metazoa > Nematoda > Chromadorea > Rhabditida > Diplogasteridae > Levipalatum > Levipalatum texanum. The sequence continues at coordinate 13,122 of JACMIG010002552.1, read as the reverse complement.
GATTCAGCGTGCAATTGTGAACGATGAGTCAAGAGTAGCTGCTAGAGCCTTGTTATCATATCCGATCTTTTATCCAATCCTCTCTGAAAAGCATGAGAAGAAGAAGAAGATACCGTTTCAACGTTGGTGATAAGTACAAGGAAACGTGGGATAGTCCAACCCTTGCCTAAGGCTACAGTGGGTAAAACAAATCCTTCCGACTGGATATCATATGGACTGATCAAGCTCCGGGAATAAAAACGGTGATTATTGTGGTCAATTTTCAGCCTTGTTCCGCAGATGCGGAATGTACTATGGAAATAACCACAGGAAAAGCAGAGCGGTAAATTAGAAATTCTGTGGTGCATGCCTACATCAATATGTTTCTGTTCGCTGTTTCTGCCATTCCAATGTACATGCCTTGAGGCCCGCTCGCTGATTTGTAGTTTGTCGTGTGAACGCATTTGACGACAGGCGAACACCACATTGGTATCTTAAGTGTGCTGGGACCGCCGAGTAGGAAACAATGCATGCATACAGCGGACGAACCAGCCTCCCCTCGTGTCGCGTCTTTGCGATCCAAGCACCGTCCTCCCATGTGGTCTAGTGGTTAGGATTCGTGGTTTTCACCCACGCGGCCCGGGTTCGATTCCCGGCATGGGAAGTTCTTTTGCATTTGTTCCATCGGGAAAGGTGACCTTCGTTCTGTTCACATGGATTTCAAAAGCGTGCGCAGTCCGTCAGCTTTATTGCCCGGGAGTGGGAATAAGAAAACTTCGGGTTCAACAGCACTGATGCACGTTGGTGTGCCCTCTTTTTACGGCCGATAAGACAATAAACTAACCAAAAGGATTTCACCTAAACGGAAAATGCTTGACATATGTATTTACTTTGCGACAAAACAGCACTTGGATATTTCAAAGATTGGTTTTTTCCAAGATCTATTTCACCAGGTCTAACCTTTCAACGTTCTCGTCTGTTAATGCTGTAAAAGTGTAGAATCACAGAATGAAGTCGAGCTTCGAAATTTCAGGAACATTTATGCATAATCATTTATCAGTTCCCCAAAGATACGCACTGATGAAATACACCACAAGCTTGTTCGTCGTCACTGAGATGAAGAGTTTCTGAAAACAATCGCATTGCTCTCGCTGAGGAAACCAACAACTGACTCACGGTAAAAAGGCATCTTTGAGTTCTTCCTTAACCAGTCTTTTCTTCAGCTTCTTCTGCGTAGATTCGGGTAACCAGCACGAGAAGAGGTACATTAGCTTGAAACGGAACGGCATCTCTGCAAGAGGTAAGGACAAGGGAATCGAACCACGGAGCATCGATGTGATTCATTCCTTTATTTTGCCCCATGGAAAGGGTGACTCAATTTTCATTCGCGAAGAAGGTGCAGTGAAAGCGAACCCGTTTGAAAAACAAGGAAGATTTAACACACTTTTTACCTCTATCACTTCGATTAGTACTTTTCCTTCTCCAATTTCTCTACAATTTTCCCAACTACATTTAGTGTAAATAATTAATATCCCTTCCGAGTGCGTGATATCGCCTGTACTACAATCATTTATTTATATGTCGTCGACATGAATGGGGTCGAAAATCCAACACAATCCATGATGGACATGTTGACCGAAGAGTTTGCAAAAGAAATTCCCATGCCGGGAATCGAACCCGGGCCGCGTGGGTGAAAACCACGAATAATAACCACTAGACCACATGGGAGGACGGCGCTTGGTTCGGAAAGACGCGATTCTATAAGTGCATTGATCGCTATATCTCAAACCAGCTCTGTAAACAGCCAGAAACACGGAGAAAGAGTGAATAAATATTACGGAAAAGGCTCATTCCCGGAAACTATTACTCCGAATAGCAACACGGAAGTTTACATTTAAAGTGAGAGTTGACATGCAACATGTGGCGGACAACTTGCCATTAGTTTTATAAGTGTCACAATTCCTATAAAGATAATACAATGAAATCTGACCCGTCACAGAGCCTACGCCCCTCTCGGAAATCAACGAAGCGTTGCTTTCATTTCATTGCCCCCAAAAACCCTTCCTGGTTTCATTCCGCCTCCTCTGTAAATGATTTAGCTGGATGACTCACATTTTCCCATGCGAAGGGGGCTATAAAGGGGAAAATTTAAGTGCCGCTCATAGGTTCAATTCTTTTTCCCTCACCTCTTCCGGAGATGCTGCCTTTGCGCTTCAGGATTATGCATCTTTTCTCGTGCTGGCTACCCGAATCTATGCAGGATGATTTGAATAAGGAGATTAGGAAAGGAATGAAAAAGGAGAAGCGAGCTGGCATCTTCTCCTTCCTCTCTTAGCTCAAGGTAAGAGTATTTTGGAGCAGCTACCCAAAGAATTTTCATCAGAATTGCATGTCGTTGACTGTCGACCATCGACAAACTTGCAATCACGCTGTTGTGGCCATCACGTAAAATTGTTTGTCATTTGGCTCGAAACTGATCCAAGACTCTATACATAAATCCTACAACAATTGTTACGATCATATGGAACCTGAATGGCACGTAATTGTGTACATGTATTTGAAAGATTTCTCGTGGCCGAACTCTGATATATTTCTTTATAAAATTTTAGCATTTTCGTTTGGTAATTTGCACATTCAACGGCACGAAAACGATGAGGGTATTGAAAGCAATGCAAAAGAATTCGGAAGCAATTACATACTAGTGTAAAGAAAAAGCAATAAAAACTGCATCGAAGAAGTTATAACTAGAAACAATGCTAATCAGTGACATCAATCTAAAATCACATCAGGCAAGAAAGCATGATAAGAAGACTTTCTCTAAATATACTATCATTCTCTCCCACAGCCAACGGATCTCGAGTGCTTCGCGAGGCGAACGACACTCGTGAAACCTTTTCCACAAGCACACTTGAACTTCCCTTCCTGATGAATTATTCGAATTTCGCCGCAACAAATCGAAAACATACCCTGATTTTATGTTTCATGACTCGGTGAGCATGAAGGCCCTTTTCGTTTGCGAAAGCCATGTCACAACCATCCTCTGTGCAATGGATCCTTCGCGGTGGGTGCGACTTCTTTCTGTGTGCCTGAATAATACACTCAAGGACACTTTGAATACATTGAAGTTCGAGTGAAATCCGTGAGTGACTGATTCTGTGTAAACTTGCGGAAACATACTTTAATTCCCGCCTGCGTTGAAAAGGTCTGCTTTCAGTTTTTCACCTAAAAATATCGATTGACTGCGTAAAAAGCTAAATTACCTCGCATTCGTAGTTAATCCCTGCATGGAGACGAGCGTGATCCACGATGGCTTGCACGTTCCTTGAATGCTCGGATGAGTGATGAAATGTTGGTGAATGGTACAGACCACATGTAGTCGTTCCATGGGCACGGGTCAATTGAACAGACTACTGTTGGGTCTTGTTGATCGATGGTGAGATGAGAGGCCATGTGCAAGACAACGGCGTCGCGGCTCTGCAACTCTTATTTTAAAGTCACTTTTAGACTCATCGCAAAAAAAATCATTTAAATACCAGCACATAATTTTCACGACTCAAGTTTTGCTCATAATATGCATTATTTATTTGCCCTTACACATTTGGTGTCAGCCTCGCAGCCTGGCCAGGGACACACGAAATGCCCAGCATCCCAGTTTGTCCTTCCTCCCTTCCCGAGCTTCATCATTTCAGAGATGACGTTCCAACAGGATTGGGCATCGATAGCTTCGGGTGCCCCATCCTCCTCACTATCGCTAGCCTGAAAAGTATTATTCGGTCGTAGAGCCCCGGAACCTTGGCCTACCCTCACTAAATCGACCACGGGAAAACGATTGGGCATATTACGGAAGTCCGTAGATTCCGATTGGGCATCGATAGCTTCGGGTGGCCCATCCTCCTCACTATCGCAAGCCTGAAATGTCCCAAATGAAAGATGCGATCTGTCGTTATGCTATTCTTCCTATAAACCACAAGTAACATACAGTGCTGATATCGACCACAACAGGAACAGATACAGACGCATTCTGATTCACAATCTGAACATGCGGTGCCCATAGCCAGAATGGATCGTATTGGCGAATGTGCTGAGAATCACGTTTGTAGGTTTAAAGACGTTTGGTAACCTGAGGAATGGGGATGGCAAAGGAAGGGTTTGCAACCGATGCAATGGACTCTTCTGAAAAGAGGACTACGTGAATTACAAGCTTCCGAAGTTTACCCATCGCTTGGTCTACATCTGTTTGAGTGAGTCTCGGCATCTTTTCTGCGATATCAGGAGAACCGAGCAGCAAGCGTGGATCTGTGACGCATCCATTACACAGGACACTACACAAGCACACCTGAGGACTGCTTACGAGGCCGCCCACGCTTCTTCAGAACATCGCCGACTGGCCGATGTTTACCCACTGTATGTTATAGATTGGTAAATAGTGCCGTTCACGAACCTTTCTGCAGATCGGCCAGTTCTTCAGCAATTGAAGCGACAGGAGTGACGGTACGGGGAATTATTCCTGGAAAGATGAAGGATCTTATGCCTGCAAGACCATTCTAACCAATTGGTCGGCCCGGTCTTCGCTTGGGAGTAGGAGCGTCTATCGACTCTGAAAGGCACGTTGAGCTGCAATCACTAGCCGAACCACGTGTGTTCATTTCCGCCATGATGCGTGGCGAGTGAGTGATCTGGCTTCCTCGGAGGGAAGAAGTTGCTACAACGAATAGGTTGACATAGAACCTTGACACTATTTTAAAAGGATGGTTAAACTGCTGCAGTGTTGATTACCTTCTGACAGTTCTTCAGAGAAGAGTTGACTTCGGAGCTTCCTCTTACTTGACGGTTCTGTATTGGAACGTTGGATATCACACAGGAGATGAATTCGTACCCGAAGAAGGGGAGACAATCGCACTCTGGAGCAGCCCGGTAAACTCCTGAATAAATATTTACTAACTCACGATGTCATAAATAAGGTTGGAAATTAATTTTTAAATGCGTACATCCGAGAACGTGGCAGAGGAAGTAGTCGATGAGACAGGCGAGAAGTTCTGGTTTCCAGCACTTTCGTTAGATTGCGCCTTCAGCGACAAAGGAGACTCTGTCATCTGTGTACACTGAACAATTATCGTTATTATAGCATGCATTAAATTTTGTGGTAACGTTATTAATTTCTCCCGTATACTCTGTTTTTGAATGAGCCACGTTACCTCATTTACTGAGAAGGGAGACTTGAGCGTTGCTATTGCGGAAGCAGATGCCTGCGCTGTTTGATCAGTGAAGGGCGAAGCTTCGTCGTCCTGTAATACTAAAACGTTAAGGAACACATTTGAAAAAAATTCTTTGTCCTGGAGACTTTGGAGAAGCGAATGCACTTGAATATGTTCCTCACTGATATCGGAGTTAGAATCAGTCTTCGAATCCACTGCGCTCTCCTGAAGCGGCAAATTATGGTGCACAATAATTATCTTACTCCAGGAGCGCCCATGTTATGAGAAGAACTTCGAAGCGCAAGGGCGATTTCAGCGAACGAGGTTGATGCCGTATACGCTCTCTGCATCTGCAGAGGAGAATAGTTCAAAGATAATATTCCTTAAGCAATCAGAGCTGAATATTGCCGAGAAACAGGAGAGTAGAGAGTTATTCCAATCTACGATGACCAATACAATTAGGGATCGTACCGTATTTTCCATCGCCGGTTCCTGTGCCCACTTCGGCATCGGGAAGTAGGTGTCATCAATGGAGGACTTCGCCTCGGAGAACATCGGATTCGAAGCCGAAGGATCCGCGTGGGCAGGAGGCGATGACGGCTCCTCCTTCACGACTGCTTCCACTGCTGAGGGACCAGGATCCTCGTAATCATCAGGCTCCTCCTTCTTGATCTGCACGGCTGGTGACGAATGCTCAGGGGAAGATGAGACGGCTTGGGTCTTTGTCTCGCGAAAATGACAGCGTGCACAAAGGCACATCTCCACATCAGCCATGCATGTCGCGCAATGGGTAGGGTGGGCTACGTTGTCAAGCTCATCTTCGGCGACAGGAGTAGCCAAGGGCGTCCTGGAGGGAGAAGAAGGGGCGTGGAGATCAGCAGGAGACTCTTGCAGTACAGGGTGCTGGGCCAGAGAGATTGGTTCCACGCGTCCAGGAACACCCAAGATGCACGGGACGTGCTGCACATGTGTTCCAGCATGCGTGTAGACTAGCGTAGGTCCGGTCGTCGCCGTTGGCACGGTCCGCTGAAGTAGGTGGAGGGCCGGGGGAATGGTGCCGAAGCGCTCTGGGGCGGGAGCTATGCCAGTGGATTGCTGCCATCCGTAGGTGTGCCTGGTCTCGGGATTCGGCCCAAGAGGATGGCGGGGGACGGGGTGGGCTTCTCTTCTCTCCATGGGCGCCTTGGACGGTCGCTTGGCCTTCGGGGACTGGGAGCGATTGCGACGGCGCTTGGGAGAACGCGGAGGATGGGGCATGAGATGCAAATCACGACCATTACGAGGATCTGACAATGAGATTGACTATTTCGCGAGTCAAGGCTAATTCTCGTACCAGTTATCACCGATTGCCGCATCACAACCTGCGGAAGGCTCATTCCTTCGGAACCTGCATAATCCTTTTCGTGAACTGTCAAATCAGATTGTAAACCTGTTGTAAGTAGAGCAGGGTTTGCAGACTGAAGATGAGAAGTTGAGCCGAAGAAACCTTCAAGCGGTCAGCAAGCCAACAGTGACAATAGGGTTCCATTTGTCAAAGTCTGATCGAAATAACCACATATAATTCAAATCTGATTTTCAAATTTGGTTCTTTGGTGATCTACTCAGGTGAACTTGAAATTGCTAAAAAATATACCTGGGAAACCTATTGGCAAGGCGGAAGATTGCTGGAAAACATTCGACTGGCCTGCAATAACGCGACCTTTAAATAATTTATTTTATTTGAACCTGAGAAAGGATTCGAAGTGTGCTGCGGTGTGGTAAAGGGGACTCCTGAATATGCAGAAGTGTATGTGCAGATAACTGCATTCTGTTGAGCAGTCTGCGTCATGGGAGGTACACCGCCTATAAACACAACATTCTTCCCGGAGTAGCGTTGTTCACCTGCAGCGTCACCATTCTGGACTGTCGGACGCTCGGGAACGTTCACAGATGAAGGATTCGAAATAGCTTGTTGTTGTATTTGAGCTGTACCATTGAATTCTGCGCAGGCAATATTCCGTGTTGGAAATTTCATTGAATTTACCTGAAGTAGGGATGAGTTGGCTATCCGGAATCTGGTTCATGTTCTTGCCCTGATTAGTTGCAGTGGTGAACCCTGAACAACAGCATGTGTCGCAATAATAATGAATTTGGAACCTGGGGCGACGTTCTGGAAAGAGAGATTTTGTGGTTGAAGATGAAGTGGCGATGGTGCGACGCCTGTCCGAGTACTGGAGTTAACGATGTCTTGCTGCGCCTGCGTAGTCTGGGCGACATTCGAATTTTCTGAAAGGAACTGCTTTTGCTATTCTTATTTCAATAATCCAACTCGTTGTTTCTTCTTGAAGAAAATGCCGCCGTACCATGCCGTTAGTTTTTAGCAAGCCCGTCAGATATTTCTGAGATAGCAAGAGGTCTGAAATCATCCCCTTTCTTTCCCCTTCATCAAAAGGGTTCATGTTCATTGCACTGGTTCGTGGATATGTACCAGGATTTGATGTATCCTCGACGCCAGGAACTTGATTCAGAGTTGCCACTTCGTTACGCGGAGCTTGTGATGTTTCTGAGAGGTGATCCATTATTTTCCATCCATAAAACAGTCCATCCATCCATAAAACAGTACAAAATTAAGCTTTTCTTTAAAATGTGTGGAAACCCCTCAATTGTCCTCAAAAAACGAGCCGTACCTGGTTGATTGATCTCCCTATGAACCTGCGACTGCATGATGAAGTTGCCGGATGCGTGAAACTGAAAAACCATGTCGCTCTGATCCTGATTTTACCTATTTTTATCTATTACAAACCGTGAATGGCTGAGTGCCTTGAAGTGAGGGTTGTTGTTGTAGTTGCATTAGTTGCTGCATAATGGTTACATGATAGGTCTTGTGAGGAGCACAAACAGAACAATAAGTACCTGTCGCACAAGTTCGCTCTGCTGCAGTGCGATTTGCTGAGAAAAGTGGGTCTCCTAAAATTTTATGTTCACCTTTGTAAGGACCGTACTATACCTGTTGAGATTGTTGATTGATCTGATGAGTGTTTTGTATGCATGACTGAGAGAGATTCACATTGGTTCCCGGAACAATCGCAGCCTAGAGGCCAAATGTTCACTTTTCAATGATGACTCCACCTGCTCCGTCTGTTGTCGCACTCGCTCAGTCGCATTTAGTTCCAACGTATTACTTGCCGATATACGTATATATTCTTGCACAAGTTGGGCCATCCAATGCGTCGGATCCATAGATCCTAAAAGAATGATTTCTTCCATAAAATCTTTCTGTAATAAAGAATTTTAGTTACGATTTTCAACTTCAATTTCAGGCTACGAAGTTTACATTAGAAGTCGCAATCAACGCATTTAGGTAGGTTTACTTGGCCACATTACCGATCCGAAAACGTACCTTCGCTTGTCTCCTTCGACAAAATCGCATCCCCAATAAAAAACATCAATGATTTCGAAGTCCATAATATTTTTCCTGATCAGGTTGATAATGTGCAAAGGATTTACGGTATTGTTTACCGATGACATCCTAGCTATTATAAATCAATGAGACATTGATATTTTGGAAGATTTTTGGCAAACTTTTCTGCAAAAATAATGCGCAAAGGCAACCTATGGAATGATGGGAAAGACGACTCGCACGCTATATGTAGATATTGTATATCTACATATAGCGTGCGAGTCGCCACTCCCATCATTCTATAGGTTGCCTTTGCTAATTTCAACGCGCGTCATAGATGAAATTTTGAGAAAGAGTGGGCGAAACATTCATCGATAACAGTAGACTTTCAAATTGGATCATGAATAAACCATAGAGCGGAGAAAAAATTTTGCAACTGATAGCGCACTGGTTGAGAGGTTGCAAACTTGGCAAATTCTCTTCGTGTCGTTGAAGATTGAAACCAGATCTAATGCAGTAGTTCAATGGCAGGGAAAAGGAACTAAGAGAGGAAGATAAATGATCGAATGACAAGGGAGGGAAGATTGTCAGGGGAGGAGTCACTGATGCGCCGTCTCCCTTCACTTCTTCTTTCCTCTCTCGAAGTCTCCGACATTCGAGTGACTCTTGCATTCGACAATCAATATGGCATCGAAAACGTCTGGTTTATGCCACTGTGAAGATGCATTTGGAAGGCTTAGGATACAAGATACACAACGCACTGCTAAGGTTGCTAATTAATGAGAATCGGCATAATTTTCAAGTTTCCCATGCAAAAAGGTCGGAAGAACAGATTCATTCAGAACTGTCGAGCGAGATCAGTTCTACCCACTCAGCCCCCCCTTCATCGAGATAGTACATCCAACTACCATACTGCTCTGCTGTTACCATACTGCTCTGCTGACGTCTGACTTGTGATGTACATAGCTTCCCTTCGTCTTCCTAGCGTAGGCAGCCTCGTCACCCACTCAACTAACGCTGATTCCCCCCTACTGTCTTGCTGGCGTTGGTACCCCCAACATACCATGGTACTACCTCTCTTACTGCCCTTTCACAGTCGTGGTAAAGTTTGCAGATACCCATTTCATAAGCTCCCGGCGAAGTTATTACACTGCAGTTCCTCCACTCTCCCCTCACGGTTGAGACGGGAGGTGCCTCCTTTGACTCCTTTCGTTGCCTCTCGGGACTCCCTGTCTTATTGCCGTCCCCCATTCCTCCCGATGTAGGTGCTACATTCCCCTTCTACTGTAATAACATTGATACTCCACTCGCCTACCGACGGGAGGAGTTTCCCTCCACCTCTAGGAAGTACCCCTTTTCTTGTTAGCTTAGGCATCCTCCCCACCCACTCAACTAACGCTGATTCTCCCTTACTGTCTTGCTGCCGTTGGTCCCCCCCCCTCACCTTCTTCCCTCATAACGTTGATACTACCTACCCTAAGTCTTGGTGACGTTTGCAGGTACCTTATACTTTTCCTCCCGGCCTGCTATACACGATGCGTTTCTGACGGGAGGTACCGTCTTTCTCCCTTTCTTCTCATCTAACGTTGGTACTACCCTAACTTATTGCTCTCCGACTCATAATCACGCTTACAGCCACCCCTCGGCCATCCTCCCGACTTGGAACTATCCACCCTCCTATTCTTCAGATGCTCCCGTTACGCCTGCCCTGTTGGCGGAAGATTCCACGCATCCTCCCTTCCCTCACTCATACCGTAGTCACTTCCCCCAGTCCTGGTGTCTTCGTAGGTATCAATCTAATCTTCCTTGTTGGTAAGCGAAACTCCTTCACATATTACCTTACTCTACCCATCTGTTCCCTCCGAGTGACTCGGACTCCTAATCCAAAGATAGAGGTATCCAGCCACATGACTACGACAAAATTCGAAAAGATGACAGGCGATTAAGAGTCACCTGATGTTTCGCAGCTCCACAGCCGTCGCCTAGGAGACTCGAAGGGATGGATGAGAGTAGACTTAGGGAGAGGTCGGGAGGAGAAGAGGATTGTGAGAAGGCAGGAAAGGACTGATGAAGGGGAAGGAGGAGCCTCCAAGTCCCGCCCCCTTCAGCCACTAAGTCTCTAACGTCTGGGTATCTCATGTTTCGTTCTACAAGAGGAAGCGGATGATCGATAATTCTAAAAATTTTTTACTACTTTCAGAAATGTGGCGATAATTTCAGTGCTCCCAAGACAATAAAACAAATAATCCTGATCCATGGGAATCAAATGGGGATGGATTTCTGCCTCATTGGGGGGTGATTTCCTTCCAACCCGATGAGTGGAATTTATTTGTTAGTATGGTCCACAGCGTACCTAATAATCTGATTGATCGCAGCCGTTAGAGATACGAAAGAGTCTTTCAAATCCTTTTTCTTCGCTTCCCTTCCAGAGAGTCCGAATTTCCATATTTCCTCTCAAAAGAAAGAAATAAAATTCCCCGAGACCTCTTTATTGCTCTTATATTGATGATTTAGTGGTGAGAGATATATCTTTTCTTCTTTCCCATTTCTTCATTTGGGAAATTGCAAGCATTCATAAGTCATTCTACCGTACTCCCTCTTTCGTTCGTCTCTGCAGGAAACGGGAAAATGAGATGAGAGGAACGGAGAGCTTCGCAACTTCTTTTTTGATGAAAAATAAAACGAGAAAAAATGGACTAGCAAAAGATCCGATGCGTGCTTTCCAATTTCATTTAATTTCGCACCAAAACAAGACAAAGATCTGTGAGTTCTACCTGACGGGACTACAGTAGGAAAGGGAAGCTCACCGATGAGCGATCCTGGCTGGAGGGCTGCCGCGAGGCCAGCGCCTGAACCATCGTCTGCCTGAGCCTGGTTGGTTGGAAGAAACGGAAGATCGATGCCACCACCGTTGCCCGATGCGATTGGGTTCATCCTTCACTGCAAAACACCCTTCAGATTGAGACAGTTTCAGGGATTGCTACAGATCGTGGCCAAAAGGAGCTGTCACTCGAGTACAGGCAGTTAACGACTTAAGGGTTACATGTTCTTCCTATCTGGGACAACTTAGAACAACTTTTCGAGTCTGGAACGTAAATATCTACAGTTCAGAGGGTCAGGGCATCGGATCGCGCATCGAGCAATGAACATAAAATTGCCCTCCCATCCAACAGGAGTCCGATAAACATCGGTCGAGACGAGGGGAAGTGGAGGCGTTCTTGCCCTCCCGAGGGCCTCTTCTCCCTTCCCCTCCTCTCTTCTCACTTCCCTTCCTCTCCCCCTCCACCCCCTCCTCCTCCTCCTCCCCTTCCCCTCTTTCAGAATCAATGCCCTTGGCGTGGATGAAACGGGAATACAACGTAGAGGGCTATCGGTTATCTCGAGGGAAGGATCTCATTAGGGCCTCTGGAGTCTCCACTCTTCCTTTCTCCCTCGCCCGGATGTCTCAAGGCAAGAGAACACAGCCACAGGAGTCCCGAGACAGCGAGAAGCTGCATTCGCAGACCTCCCCCACCGCCTTTTTCATACCTCCCCTTCCCCGTCCTCGTTCATCCTGCTCCTCTAAGCCTTGTACACTCTCTCGTCCACGGCCCTCCTGACTGATTATTTTGACAAGAGAGAGAGCAGGGCAAAGGGGGAGAGTGCGACAGGGCAGCTGTTTGTTTCGGGAGCGGCCGTGGAGAAATGGCAGAGGGAATTGCGTTCACAGATAGACAGCCTCGGGGGTTGCAAGGAAGCGCCCTACGTCACAGGAGTTGCGACTGTTTATCAATCAGAGAAACGAGTCCTCCTCAGAAGGCACAGCAGCTAAAGGGGGGCAGAAGCCATAAATCGAGAGAAATGCGAGACTCCCAATTAGGGTCTGCAGCGGGAATTCCCGGAGCCTGCTACAAAAATTCAAGAAGGAGAAAAGGCCAGGAACGAGAAGAAACTTTCCGAGATCGTTTTCTTCCCGAGCATTTGAGATATCGACCCTTGTTATCGGCGAGGTGAATGTCTTATCAGTTGCGGCAAAAAAGCGGTCGCTTTCCCTCGCCGATTGCATTTTTGCCCCGAGAATTGCTCCCCTCTCACTCTCTGTTGCTGACAACGATTATAGTTGCCGGGAACTTCAACGAGGGGACACGGAACGATGGGGAAATCCAATATTCGGGATAGTTTTCGTAGCCAAGAAACTTCACTAAAGTTTTCGTATAAGCACGTACAGAGAGTTCAGGAAAACATGACTAGAATCTGTTTTTGATATCTGCAAGTGGCATTCGATGCCCTTTCGAATTGGCTCCAATTGCTAGTTGTCTGAAGGGAAGGGAGTTGGCTCGAGCCTTGAAACTGCCCCCGCTCACATTCTCCGTGGGAGAAGGGGGAAAGAACTCCTGACAGGAGAGCGAGGGGAATGGGGGTTTCAATCCCCCAGGGAACATTCAAAAGTTTCATCTCACGGTAATTCCATTGAAAGGTCCAATCGAGGTCCTCTCGAACGGAGAACGTATCTTGTCTGGGGCCTCTCGTCTACCCGCAGTCCCTCGATGGATGGGGGGGGGGAGGCGATGGCCCCTCGCGCCCCGCTTG
>JACMIG010002551.1:0-14859 GCA_014805385.1 Levipalatum texanum | reverse complement strand
TGCCCCGGTTTTCCCCCACCCCCCCCCCCCCCCATTCGACTCACCGAGCAGTTTTCCCAGCTCCGCTCGACACATCGTAAGCTTGCCCTGTTTGCGACAGAGCGATGAGAACTTGACGCGGAGTGGGTGCATCTCGCCCGGTGACAGGACGAGGCTCCTGCACGATTACCGTATTCCTTGTGGTAGGGAGAAGATTGTTTCGAATGAATTCATTTGAACATTTATTCTCATATTTTTACCTATTATCATACTCTGTTCATCATCCTAATAATAAAGAGTTTCTGAATCGTCAATTCACGACGTTGCAACTATCCGAAATTTTCCCAACATTCGGCAGCATCGAGTTTGACGATATACTCAACGCAATAATGCCGGAAGCTTTGAGGGAACCTACACTTCCCATCGATAAAATCATTAAACCCACCGTATCATGAGCAGCTTTCCCCACTGCTCCACATTCTGCCTGCATCCCTGAAGGCGTCGACTCCACAGCAGGGCGATCCGCGCCTTTCGCTCCGGCCGAATCTTGTACTCCATTGCCTGCAGAGATGATGATGCCATTTTATTTTATTTTTTAACTTTATTTTTTTTCAGGATATGGAGGACTTAGGACGCACTGCTCTTGTAAAAGAAAAAATTTAATCTTTATAAATGTAATCTTAATAAAAATTTATCGCTACGTTGGGTAAAACTAGGAGGATCAAACACGCATTGCTCCAATAAATCAGGACTAATTCACAATTTATTGATACATGGTATCCTAAATGATTTTTATTTTAAAAAAAGATATTTCACAGTACGCTGAATACTGGGGAAAGCCCGCAAATGTATTACAAATCGATAAATTGTCTGGACGAAATTTGTTGTCTTCTCTGAACTCTGATCAGAGTCAGTCTGCTTTCACTCGGCGAGGCGGCGTCTTCTCCCTCCCTCTCTATCTCCCGAGCTTCTCGATCCTTCTGCCCTTCAACCTCATGGCGGCCCCTCCCAAGAAGGCCGTCGACCCCGAGAAGGACGAGAAGAGCTGCTGGGACAACATCCCCGAGGAGTGGTACACCAAGGAGGAGGTCGTCTTCAAGGTACCGCCCCACTCCCTCGGGAGGGTTACTGTAGTTACCCCCTCTTCCTCCTCGAGGATTACTGTATCTGCAGTGGACAGAGAGCGAGGCACCCAAGATCAAGAGTCACGCGCGCATCTTTCGATCATGCAGTGCAGGCGTGGCAAAGTTGAATGTGCGTATTGTCGCACTTATTCCATACTTACTGCGTCTAACGACCGTCTTGCAGCTCTTCGAGTCCGGCGACCTCATCCACAGCATCAACGGGACGCGGATCGTCAAGAACAAGGACATCAACAAGGTCGATCTCGTCACCTCCTCTCTCCCTTTATCGCTGCTTGTCAGGCCCTGGAATCGATCTACGCGGAGGCGTCCAAACCCGGGGAAGTCGAGTATAAGATAGAGAGAAAGCGAGCCAAGGGACCCGTCGACCTCGAACCCGTCTGCCCCGACATTCCCGCTGCCGAGGTGTGCACTCCTCATCTTGGTGTAGTAAACGTCGCAACGTGTGCCACACGACGACCTTTACTACACCATTGTATTCCTTTCCTATTTCAAGGAGCAGATGAACGGCGTCAAGTACATGAAGGCGTGCCTGATTCTGCTGCCCGAAGGTGTCCTCGGACTCAATATCAAAGTGCGCATCGCAAAATGATTACAATAGTCTCAGTTGTGTAGAGATCAGTTATTGCATACTGACTACAGTATTCTGCAGGTGGTCAACTGTCGTGTCTACATCACGTCCGTGGACAATGGGCCTCGGTCGCTGGGTCGGAAGCATTTGCGCGTGGGCGATGCTCTCCTCAGGTTCGTGGCTATCGATTGACAGCTACCGTAACCCTCTCGACAGGGTTGGCAACCAGCCGGTGACGACAATGGACGGCACCAAGTCTCGCTTCAAGAAGGAGCTCAGCAAGAATGTATGCGGGGACTTGGCACCTTGCCAACTATTTTGCGAATCTTCAGAAATACACGATTGTCGTTATCCAGCGGGCGGAAGCGCCGGAGGCAATCATGCAGGTTACATAGTACATTACCATCGGCATAATCTCTGGTGATATTCTCATGTCTGTAATCAGTTTCCAGGTCCGCGAAGCATTGAATGCGGAAAAGAAGCCGGAAATCAATCCACGGATGGGCGACGACGTCGCCGAGATTTGCACTGCTGAAGTGAAGCGAATGCTGGCGGCGGAGGCGAAGGACAAGGTCGGCTGTCCCCCCACGGGATACGGTATCTTTCGGTTCAGGACCCCGTGTTGACGCCCCTGATCAAGCCGGAATCTGCGGATGACCACAAGCCGACGGGGCCGCACGTCGGATTCAAGGAGGAGAGCGTGGAGAAGTACATCGGCATCGAGCCCAGCATCAATCCCGCCATGCTCATGAAGGCATGGAAGGAGGGCGAGGAGGGGGACTACAGTAACCCCTCAGGCTCCCCCGAAGCCCGACGCGGCACTGTACAAGCTCATCGATCAGTTTCGCGCCAAGTTCTTGGAGAATCTGAGTGAGGGCAAAACGTGCATTTCCGAAGATTGAAAAATAATTGGCAAGATGCCAAGTTCCTATTCTTTCATTGCAGAGAAGAATCAGGCGCAGGAGAAGGAAAAGGCGCTGTCGGCATCGGGAAAGGGAGGAGGGAACAGTCCCGTCTCTGGCCGCAAGACAGACCCTCCGCCCAAGGACAAGGGTGCCCCTCCGCCCGGCAAGAAGGCCAAGTGAATATAGACTGCCCGTCTCGCCCCCATCTAAATATCTCTTTCTTCTTGAATCGTAACGAATAATATCCGATCCGTACAACGAACATTGCCCCTGTGCTTATTGATTCCCGCGATCACGCTCGGAATAAACTTTGTGTTGAGGAGCAGTGGAATTGATGCATCTAATCTTCTGAGCCAATTCTAACTCGACTACTACATGGAAACACCCGTGTCCCAAGTTGATTCCCGCGACTACGCTCGGAATAAACAGGACCGAACAAGAGAATATTTTTATTTAACGTGGCCGCGTCGTCGATTGATTCTTCCAAAAGTCGCTATTAGCTATTCCTATCTTGATGCACGGATTAACCGGGTTTTCCGAGTCCTCCTCCCCCCATACCTCCTCCAACTCCGTGAGCTCCTGAACGAGGACCATGGCGGCGTAAGATCGCTCGTAGCTCTCGCTCGCCATCGCCGTCAGCTGCGCATCGTGGATATCGCGGCACTACAAATTTATAATTGTTACTTTTTACTCAATAATCAATAATCTAAAGCAAAGAACCTTCTCGATGAATCGATTAGCTTCCTCGAACTTGTTCTTGTGCACGTTGAGGACGGCGCGGAGGAAGGAGCCATCCTGAACATCCCGTCAGGATTATCCCTTCTCCCCTCCCTTCCCACCTGGCTGTTCTGGTTGATCTCCTCAACGCACCGCTCCATCTCGTCCCATTGTTCTGGAACGGATCAATTTTGATTGATAGCCAATAAATCAATACCACCCCGGGAATACGGTACCTCGTGCCCATGCTCCGCGTGCCGCGAGTACGGCCACCTTGGCCTCCTTGGGATCGAGCTCGGCCGGCTTGTCCTTGAGATCGGCGGTCTTGTCCTTGAGTTTGTCCCACTGCCCGAGGGCCTCCATGCACTTGAGCTCGTGCTCGTTGATCTGCAACTGGTCATCGTTTCGATGATAAAAGGGGATGGAGCACCGAAAGTACACCGACTCTTGTTGACGCGCATTCCAATAAGGACACTGTCTGCAGGGATATACAGTACCTCTCTGCGAATGGCAGGATCGTCTGCACACCCTTCGCTCTTGCACATCTGCAGCAGTTCGAGGGCGTGCTCCCAGTCGTTCAGCTTCTCGTACCATCGGGAGCGCATGATCGTCTGAATGGGAAACAATTTCAACAATACTCCGGAAAGATTGCCAGTTTTAAATTCATTAGTATTTTACATTTTTGGAGCACAACAAACTACCAGGATCAGAGGGCGAAGCGTATTTTCTAACACTGGTATTTTGTTTCTTGAGATACAGTATCGGTCAAAAGTATTGCAGCACTATTTCGATTGTTCATATCTCAGCCATAAATGGTCCAATCCGGGTGAAACAAAAAAGCATTTTGTTGCAAATGCTCTCCTGATGACGGCCCTGTGGTCGGAATTGTCAATTTCGGAAATCCAAGGGTCGAAATTTGCATTTTTCCGTATCGATTTTTTGCACTTTTTGCAATTTCACCGCACCGACACACATGTCGAGGTAAAATTTCAGAAAAATGTGGAAAATGCAGTACATGTATATGTTGTCATCCATTTTTTTTCAGATTTTTAAAAAAAATCCCATGAGCAGGATAATTCCCGCAGTATTTGACCTATTTATCGATTAAGAGGCAGTCTTATCTGATGTTGAGGAGCCCTGGTCCCAGCCGCCCAAGTTGATCCGTAGCACTTGCCGCTTAAACCAGTTATAGTACCTGGTTACCTAAGAAATATGCAAAACATTTTGGACGGATTACTGAATTGGTCGTGGAGGGGCAGTCGCTCAAAGTTGGAAAAATGCGATTTTTCGCATAATCATAACTTTTGATAGACTTAACCTAGGAACTTGAAATAAAAAAGTTTGAGTTTCTTATGTTTTGCTTCAATTTATCCCAAAAAAAATTTTTTTTCAGAGTGCCGTTTAAGGTGATTTTTGACACATTAGCACTTTTTTCAGGCGTTTTTTGCAAACTAGACCGGGCCAGACCATTATAGGTAAGACCGACGACTACAGTAGATCATTAGAAAAATATAAGGAAAAAAATTCCAGGACCCTAAAACCCTCAAAAACCGCGATATTCGACTCCAACTTGGGTCGATTTCGCGAAATATGCGTTTTGAGAAGTTGAAATTTTTCTTTAAATTTAGAGCGTATCCGGTTACCTATAAATCCGTTTCATCTCATTTTTTATGCCCTTGCGAAAAAACGTGACAATTGTCCGAATAAGAGCGCAATGACGGGGCACCTACTTCCCAGAGGTATAACAAGCAGATTAGGTGCCCTGGCAGCCTCATATCGAAGTAGTTAAAACAATACCGAACCTTCTAGAAGTGCTGTGAAAATGAGCCCCAGCAAACTGTTTTGTCCATGCTAACGGCTGGAGTGAAAACGCCACTTATTGCTGTAATTTCGATCTTAAAAATGACGTCACATCCGAACAGGGGTCTTTTCGGGTGGAAAACAAAAGTGCAAAATTTTCCTCTTTGACTACCCCAACTAGCCCACATGTTCAAAGTTTCTAACGTTTCACAAAAATTCTGGTCAATTTTCACCAAAGGGGGGACCACATGGATTTTTTTCAACCCATGATACGGGTATCATGGTCCAAAATGAGCAAAATAAAGTATCGTGAAATCCACTTAGGAATGTTCGCATGGTCATAAAAACGTGTTTGAAGACGTTTTCGAACAATTTCATTTTGGCACATTTTGGACCATGATACCCGTATCAAGGGTTGAAAAAAATCCATGAGCTCCCCCCTTTGGTGAAAATTGACCACATTTTTGTGAAATGTCAGAAACTTTGAACATGGTTGCTGGTTCGGGTATTCTAAGTGGAAAATTTTGCACATTTGTTTTCCACCCGAAAAGGCCCCCCTTCGAATGTGACGAACGAATAGCACTAAACGGAGAGACGCACTCGGGCGCCGGCTGTCATGGCGCCGCCCGCATCTTCTGGATCTTCTCCTATCTCTAGGCTCCGACTCTCATAGGGGTACGACGGAGTATCAGTTCTATCGGGGAGTGCTAACAAGCTAACCACTTTGGAAAGTTACTACAGAGAATGTATAAAACGAATATGTATTGGCCAACCTTTATTATCCAACCAAATAGTAAGTTGCGATAAGTATATATTAATAAGATAATGCTGGATAAAACATGACAAAACAGTGCTGTTCTTCGCAACGATGAGATCGAAGTTGTGCTAAGGGGATGACATCGAAAAATCATCGTTCTTGGACTTATTGTTAGTCACGGCAATGTATTATGCATCGTGATACTGAAAATAAAATGTCAACGCGTAACAGCGAGTAGTACGAAAAAAAGAAGAAATCGCGTCTCGCAGCAATGATAATATTAAAAAAATTGCCCTAATGCATAATCGCGTCCTAATGAACTCAACCGCGAGATCAAAAAAATTTAGTCTCGCATGGAATACTTGGCCACTCTCCCTGTCTGCTCGAGGTTCGCTAAATGCAGAAGGGCATCACCCCCCCCCCCCTGGCCATTTTTCATCAATCGCATTTCCTCGTCTCTTGCTTGTCATTCTCGTTGATCTAGTGCTAACTTCTTCGCTCAATGGCATGTTTTCTCAGGTAACTCGACGATTGTGCGACAAGTACCTATGGAAGATCCTTGCCGTCGGTCCTTGCCTTCTGGACGCTACAAATGCCCCGAGTGCGACCTCGAATTCAGTTCTGAAGCTCGCTTCAATGTATGTTTTATTCTAAAATAATATAAGAATATAAAAATCGAATCTAATTTGAAAAATAATGTGTGTGTATTTCAGCGCCACTTTCGGGTTCACATCGGATACTCAACCAAGACTAAAAAGTTACGATCCGGACTACATGCGTGTGGAAATTGCCTAAAAACTTTCAAGTCGAAAGCGAAACTAAATGTGAGTTTATTCTATATTATTATAATAGTCGACAGAATTTTAAAAAGAAAAGTTGTGAACATTGCAACGCCATGCTAAAATGCACATGGGAGTAACGTTCCCATGTGATGAATTTGATGTGATTCGCAATAGGAACTCTAATCTCTCGGTGTTGCCTGAAATATATTGAGAGAAATGGTCAGCATTATAGCTCCACCAAGCCACTCACAATACCGCCAGACCTCACCGATGCAAGCAGTGTGACAAGTCGTTCAAGTCGAAGCCTGCACTCAGGGTAATACTATGAGCCACGTTGCATTCTATCTGATTGTGAACGAAATGGGATAATTTTTAGATCAAAAGCACTGTTTTCAGATGCACCTCAGAGTTCACTCTGGTTATAAACCATTCAAAAGCAATACCTGTGAAGCATCGTTCGCGCACTTTACAGGCCTAAAGGTAACCTTTTAATGTAATAAAAGAATAATGGAATTTGTTGTTAGTATAACACGTAAATTTCAGAATCATAGGAGATCCCATTCTGGTGAGAAGCCTTACACGTGTAGTTTGTGCGATCAAAAGTTCTCTCTCCGTCATCATCTCAAGGTGAGCTTCCTATCTTCGTAAAGTACAAATAACCGGAATAAAATTTCTGAGCGAATCTTCCGTCCGAAAAAATATGATTTTTATGCGAGATGTTCTGACAATTATATTAGTAGGATTTGCTGTGGAATAATTTCATTACTGGATCATGAAGGATCACATTGCAGAAACATCTGACTACAGTTCATAAAACGATGCCGAAGAAAGTGACTAAGCCGGGAAAGACGAATGTTATGGCGGACAATTCCAGTGAAGCAGCGATGAAAGGGACTGGAGAGACGGTAGGGATGCTGAAAATTGGATGCAAAATACGACTACAGTTTTGTGATATTATGCCGAACACAATAGCACAAACCGTATTTATTTTCTTCAGTGATCATAATTATTTTTGATCGAAAAATAAGTATTGCGTTCCAGTGTTGGATGTGCAATCGATTGATTCGTACGCACAGTAGATATAAAATAGATGGGTTGCTGTAGCTTTGAGCATCAATAGATTACTGTATGGGCATCGATGGATTACTGTAGATTTGGATCATGAAGCATCACTTTACAGATCCATGTCGAGCTGGATCAAGAACAGACGACGTACATTGTGGACAAGCTGGCAAAGAAGAATGATGCTGGACTGACGGACAATGCCAATGAAGCAGCGATGAACGGGACTGGAGAGACGGTAGGGATGCTGAAAATTGGATGCAAAATACGACTACAGTTTTGTGATATTATGCCGAACACAATAGCACAAACCGTATTTATTTTCTTCAGTGATCATAATTATTTTTGATCGAAAAATAAGTATTGCGTTCCAGTGTTGGATGTGCAATCGGTTGATTCGTACGCACAGTAGGTATAAAATAGATGGGTTACTGTAGTTTTGAACATCGATAGATTACTGTATGGGCATCGATGGATTACTGTAGATTTGGATCATGAAGCATCACTTTGCAGAACTCAGAAAAGAACCGTGGAAAGCCGGCTCAAGAACAGAACACGGTGAAGAAACAATTCAAATGCGGAAACTGCCAAAAGAATTTCGCGTCGGAGGGAAAGTTCAAGGTAAAGAGTGGAAAGGCGTAAGAAACTTTTGTGGTGCAAAATGTAACCGGAATATAATTTCGGAACGAATCTTCCGTTCGAATAAAATCATCGAAAAACACGAATTTTAGGCCAGATGTTTTAACACTTACATTAGCTGGGCTTTCTGCTGAATGGTTTCATTATTGGGCCATGAAGGATCACATTGCAGTGGCACCTGCGAAATGTATGTTCCTCTGGCTGACGCTGTGGAGAAATCCAATCCTGCTGGCAACGTCGACAATCTCACCTCCTAAACAGCAATGCTCTGCTACCAAAAAAATTTTTTCCCACTTTTAATATCCCATCACATGTAAATGCTTCCCCTATTCGCCTTAATGTACATGCAGTTAGATGCATATGATTTTTCAACATTTGCATTTGAAAACTATTTCAAAATAGGTTCCTAATCTTGACACTTTCTAATCAATCTATTGATTGTGAGAAGAGCGCAATAACAACTGTATTTATTTGCTACAGTGACAACTGACATGGATTGAAAATAAATATTACATTCCAGTTTTGGGTGTATAATCGAATGATTTTTTCGCACAGTAGACATCAAATATATGTGTTACTGTAGCTTTGGGGACTAATAGCCTACTGTAGCTTTAGAGATCATGGATTACTGTAGCTTTGAGCAAAGAAGAAACAAATAGAATACTGCCTAACTCCTTTATCGAGGGCCTTGAGACGACCCAGTTGTACTCGGAAGTGGGTCAGGGACACATAATCCGTAAATGTACTGTGGTGCATAATTTGGTTAGTATCGATCTGGTCCCCCACGATGAAAGATGTCTTCTCAAGGTGTTTCAATTCTTCGTACCGTCCCCATTAAATTCTTCATGGTTCTCTCATGTTCCTTAACGACCAAGAACGGCTGGTCCACGAAATGGAAGAACGTGATGGTCAACAAACTTTCGAAACTTAAATTTATCGTCGCGACGGAATGCGGAATACAAATACGAGCAACAGATTTCAGGGAATAACCAAGACGAGTTTGTTTGGGATTAAAAACTGTTTTAGGAAACAATAACTGGCTCTCAAAAATGAGGGCAACGATAGTCGGAAAGAATAGAGTGCGAGTCGAAGGGAACGTCTGAATCTATGGGGAACAATGCTAGAAGCGAATAAAGGGAGTCAATCAGGTACAATACAAAGTGTAACGGGCGTTTAGTTCTCTTCAAACTCGACGTATATTGTGAAGAGTTCAAGACAAGTCAGAAACGTGGATAACAAAATAAAGAAATCAACCATTTTGACGGCGCCAGCGTTGATCAGTCGCGAGATCCAGATCGCGATCTGGAAAATGCTTAGCATAAGTGCGAATCCAACTACCCGAGTTGCAGTTTTACTATTAATAAAAATAAAAGATCACCTGGATCGGCTCTCCCTCTCCTCCTTGGCAGCATTCCCATTGGGAGACTTGGAGCGGGAGCGGCTGCGGTCCTTCTTCGGAGAGCGAGAGCGGCTGTGGGAGCGATCCTTCTTGGGCGAGGCGGAACGTGACCGAGAGTGAGAGCGTCTGCAATGATCGGTTGTAGTTTTTCAACGGAAGTGTAAATATCAGCAGATTTCGCTACGGTGACTTGAACATAAGCCTTGAAGCGCGTGTAAAGAATCGAATATCGCGTACCCTCGGGACTTGGAGCGGCTCTTTGAGCGGGACTTGCTGCGGGAACGGCTGCGACGGCGAGAACGAGAGCGGGAACGGGAGCGCCTTCAATAGGAAATGATCATAATGAACCGAATTCTCTATCTTTTCAATGTTTTACAAAACTAAAAGAGAGACTAAAAAAAAAGAGACTAAAAAGCCGTTTTTTGCTGCTTTTCCATGAAGATATCGAGGTAACGAACTTCCTGGAACGGCTCCTGCTTCGGGAGCGACCGCGCTCATCGGAGTCGTCGATGAGCTTGATCTTGCGCTCGTTGATCTCCTTTCCGTCATACTTGTCAATGGCGCGCAGGAGATCTTCGCGGGATCCGAAGCAGATCACACTGGAAAATACGATAAATAACAGACAATTGAAACACGTGAAATAAATTCACGAAAATGTATCTCACCCCTCATTCCTCTTGTCCTTGTGGGCATCGGCAAATGTGACCTCGCCAGCGCCTCGCATCATGTCCTTGAGATCCTGTAAGAGGGACGGATAGATCAAGTTTCATTTCAAAAAAGTGAAACCCCTGGTATGAATCAAGCGTCACCCGATGAAAAACTGTAAAGAATGAACTAATTTTCCAGCGAATGTGTGCACACTTCAGTGCTAACCTCGCTCCAACATGGGAAGGGGGCGGCCCGAGACCACCGTCAAGACCAATCGATCGAGCGAAAGCGCACGAGAAAAGAGTCAGCGAGCGGGCACCATCCCGTCTCGAATGGGCACCGTTCGTAACCGGGGAGGCGCCTTACAGGAGGGCCGTCACGCCCCGAGTTGCGAGGCCCGACTCACGACCGTCCACGAGCTATGGTGACAAAAGAGCGTGACACTTTTTTCCGGGGAAATATTTGGCTTGCCAAAGATGGGGGAATTGACGGCAAAAATCGCTGCGGGTCAAAGTTGGATGCGGGAAACTGAAGTATACCTGCCAGGAAACACGCGTGGAGAGATTCTCAACGATGAGTCGGTGACGAGTCTGCGTCGGCGGGCCGTACCTTCAATCATTGTATTGCTCGGAGTCGATAATGCATAGACCTCGTGAACAATTTTTCCAATCCATTCATCTTTAATTTTTTGAAAAGTAAAATTGCAGAAAAAAAGAATATAACACTCCAGGCGTTTGAATTACCTGCCGCCCTGCCCTCCTCCTCCTCCTCCTCCATCTCGTCCTCCGAAACTGCCGCGTTCTCCGCCTCGGGGTCCTCGCCGTGAGAACTCGAGCATAACCCGCTCTCCGCAAAGCTCCTTTCCGTTCAGGTCGTAGATCGCATCGTCGGCATCGCGGCCAGAGTCGAACTCCTAGAAAGAAATTCAAATGAATACGTGCTACGCTCCAGGTTGGGAAATATTGACGGAAAAAAACACTTTTTTAATTCTAAGCGACTAGTAGAAATATATAAATGAACTCACAACGAATCCGAAGCCGGATTTGAGCACGACGTCACGGAGGCGTCCGTATCCACGGAAGAAGTGCTCGACGTCGCGTTCCGACGCCCGCGACGAAAGCCGCCCGATGTACACGCGGTTAGCCATTTACCCTTCAACACGGCTGTCCAATTAATCAAGCTACGAATCATTAAAAAAAAGCGAGAAAACACCGATGTTCCAGAAATAGCGCGGCAAAACATCTTCGAAATGACACGCGACGCGACCGCATCGCGTCCGTTCTCGCGGATCCTCAGGCAAATGGCGCGAATTCAATTTGCAAAATTAGATACTGTAGTGTGATAAATTCAACTTTGGCTGTTGATGGGGGTTGGATTCCCCTCCAAACGCGGTCGCAACACTATCGTGCGCCGTTTTTATCGCGCAGAGAAGGTTGTGGCGTGATATCGCCCCCCGTCTCTCTTCGTTGATACTTACGCGCGCTGTCCCATGGCCTCCTCCCTGCATCTGCTGCCCAGAATTGCTGGAGGAGCTGCCATCCGGTCTCTTTCAGCTTCGGCAGCTCTATCAGCGTGAGACCAATTCTCTATCACTATTATCTACTTTCGGGATCCTCAGAACTGGCTCACCTAACATTTAGTCCCACATCGAATAAAATAATGAACGGGCTCAGGTGTATTAAAATGGATGACACGGAGCGCAAATTGCCCCATCTCCATCAAGCATACCCCTACTATAGCCATATGATTTCTATTTTAAATCTATCCTCTTTCAGAAATCGAACATGCCTCTACGATCTGCACGTGGCGAAAGGTGGAAAAGTTGTCGATTTCGCTGGATTCGAAATGCCCGTGCAGTATTCGGACCTCTCTATCAAGGTACCTCCATAAGGCACTTCTAAACGAAACAGCATTGGCATTACTTCCGAAATATGCAGGTCTTGCTATACGTCATCTAGATATAGCTTCTGATTAGGTTCACGCCCTGAATAATCCTCTTGCAAACTCCTCTACGCGTGACAGCCCTATTCCTCTTCCATCCCTCGCCCGTTCCAGGGCTTCTATTCCCGGCGCAGTAAACACCATTCCCCGACGCGTGACTAGTGCAGAGGGAAAGAACGAGACGGAACAACAACTGAATGGGAAGACGAAAGAGTTGTTTAGCAACCGACGGACCACGTGCAACAAAAAGTGCACCCGGTAGAAGTGTAGGAGCAGGCCAACAACTAGTCCAGAAGGAAGATTGCAAAATAACACGCGATCGAGCACAGGACGAATGAAATGATTCTCCTTCCACTTATGATTGAGCTTCTAGGATAGCCTTCATACCGCGCAAATTGATTTTGCGCCTTTCTGTGAGTGCAAGTATGCGTGCCGCGCAAATATATTTCGCGCCATTCTGAGAGTGCAGGTATGAAAAATGGCAAAATGCCAAAATTTGAATTATTGCGAATGAAAGGGACAACGTTTTTACAGGACTCGACCATCCACACGCGCAAGGCCTGCTCCATCTTCGATGTCTCGCACATGCTTCAGACACACATCAAAGGCAAAGACAGGTAGAATACAACTCGAATTTCGACACTTCTCTAGATTCCTAGACTTCGTAAACATATACGATAAATGACATCTTACACCTAAAGAACGAAACCATTGTTCACACACTTTGCGTTAACTCTACTTTAAATAAGCTTCCGACTGCCTCGCTTATCTTTGGCATTGTTCAGAGAGGCCTTCATCGAGAGCCTGACGACGGCAGATGTGCATGGAATGGTCCCCAACACCGGGTCCCTCTCCGTCTTCACCAATGAGAGGGTGGGCAGAGTTTTGAAAGTCGTCTTCCAATCCAATCCAATTCCATTCATTGATGATGGTTCTTCTGTTAACCCGCACATTCAATGGCTGGATTTCATAGGAAGCTAGATCCCCGTCGAAAATGGGAGAAATGTCGAAATCCCTCTTCGTTAAACATGCAATATTTACAGGGCGGCATCGAAGATGACCTCATCGTCAGCAAGACCGACAAGTATTTTTTAATTAAAAAATCACGTTCTATCTGTTCTTATATAGCAGTGGCATAACGCTTTATTTCCATCAAACGCCTTTCACATTTTTGAAATTATCTTTTCAGAGACTTCCTCTACATGGTCACCAATGCGGGTTGCATTTCCAAGGATCTGCCGTACCTACAGGTAATCTACCAGAAACGACGGTGATCCAATCGATCAAAACATTTCCCGCCATAATGGTTGTGCTGAAATGTTCCAGGATGATTTACACAACAAACCAGTTGCAGTTTTACCACCACTTCAGGTTCGCTGCCTGTGCTAATCCTATTTTGTCTCGGAATTTGGCGCCACGTCACAATAAAAACTGAATAATCTCGTCTAATTGTAAGACACTTGACTTGGCGCATTCATGTGCATGAATCAGCTGTGTTCACGCTGGGCGCAAGATTGTTTCCCTCTCCCTATCCTGTGTTCGATTCTCTTGGAGCACACTCTCTTACGCTATACCACGTGGATGCACGGAGATTAATCGATAAATTTTTTTGAATAAACTGAATTATTGATTTATTATCAGGAGAACGCAGCTCGTTGGCGAAAGGACGGGAAGGATGTCCACATCGAGACCCTCGACGGACGGGGGCTCATCGCTGTCCAAGGTATTTACTGTTGGAGCTAACAATAAGAGGATCGTTGCGGGGGGGGGGGGGGGGGGGGGGGGGGGGGGGGGGGGGGGGGGGGGGGGGGGGGGGGGGGCGGGGGGGGGGGGGGGGGGGGGCGGCACCCCGCTCCCCTCCCTATTTCCTTTTCCCCCACACATCACCCCGCCGGGCCGCCCCCCCCCCCCCCCCCCCCCCCGCTTATCGCCACTGTCCGTTCTCTAATGAAATAGACGTAGAAAAGCGGTGGGAACCCTCGGATACTCTTGCATTCTTGGTGGAGATTTTCACCTCGTTTCTGCACTCATTTCGACCACGAATAATGAGACAAACATGCGAGTTAAAACTGATTGCACGCGTACCGTATGAGCCATAATTTCTATAAAAAGCGAAATTGATATCTGGTATATTTTGATTTTTTTACAGGACCAGACATGGCGAAGGTGCTGCAGCCTCTGACGGACATCAATCTCGAGTCGCTCTACTTCATGAACACTACCATTGGTGAGCGTCAATGATTTTTCCTATCTTCAATCGATAAATTAGCTAATATAAAATATTTCTAGGTACGGTGGCCGGTATTCCTGACTGCCGCGTCACTCGCTGCGGGTACACGGGAGAGGACGGAGTGGAGGTCTGGAATTATCAGTAGTCTCGTCACACGAAGTATTGATTCTATTGTCGAACTATATTCTTTTTCTTTTTTTTTCTTTTTCTTTATCGTTCCGATCATGGAAGGGACAGGGTATGGGGTTTCTTGTAGATGTCGTGATGATCGGAATTGGGGGCCTTCG
>JACMIG010002548.1:0-14878 GCA_014805385.1 Levipalatum texanum | reverse complement strand
GCCCAAAGCTACCGTATCAAAAGGGTGGTTTTTCTCCAAACCATAAGTCCTGGTAGAATCGAGTATATCAGGAATGAGTGGCATCGAACATCTCGTCACGGCGAGCTATATCCGTTCATACCAATATCTCCCGTTTGAAAGTTGCTCCTACTCCTTCTTTAATGAAGGAGTTAGTAGAACCTCTCTGACTACTGTCATTATGGAAATACAGACCAGGCACATGTTGAAGGGCATTGTTCCACAATTGCCACAAAAAATCTCTAAGCAATGTGCACTGCCAAACGGCACATGTGCGGGTAGAGAAGATGACGACAATACTCGTGACAGAGTTCTTGTTCTCTAAAAAAGAGTCCATCTACTCTTTTTTGGCGTCCTAATGAAGGCGGTCCACGAGAAACAAAGTCATAACTCACAGCTCTGCTCCCCAGAGGAGAGAAAATGAGTTTTCTTAAGAGAGAGGACCTCGTTTTCTCACCGCTCCCATACATCTCCCTTTTTTTGCCCTTGGGATGCAGGGGTCGTTCAATTGTCTGGGCGAAACGAATAAAGGAAGATTTGAAGATGGAGGCAATTGCGGACCGTAGAAGAATGGGGTAACTTTCACTATGCCAAGATTTCTCCGAATGAATTTGGTTTATTTCGCCAATTGCAGGCAAGGTGGAGGAAAGAGGTGCCTTGTTCGATGACTCGAAGCTGTACGCGTATTTGAACCTTGTAAATGAAACGTTATCTTTTGGTTAAAAGTTTTGGTTTCAAAAACCTCAACAAGAACGTATAGAAATACTCCAATTTAGTCGATGCTCGAGTGATCAATGGAATTTTATAGCGGGCCTACAAGCGTTACCAACTGACGATCTATTATACCTCCGTTCAGCAGGAAAATATCTGATGAAAGCCCTGCCCTGTTATTTGAAGTCAAAGTCTGGAATGACGATAAAGCAGAATTCCTGCTAATCCCTTACGCAAAGAACCACGGCGCATTTAGGTCCGTATCCAACTATTATCAATAATACTAACTTAGTATTATTGAACGTTGTCTAGAGCGTGGCTGTGAAACTCACCTTCAGATCAACTCAAATCGAACATCAGAACGCGAAACGTACATATATTTTCGTCATCTCTGTGGCTTACATGAAAAAATCCCCTAAATTTTTCATTCCATGTCCGAATCTTCAACGTCCGCTAACTTCTCCATCTCCATCAAGACCTACTCCGCCGATGGACGAGACCATAGTGGCAGTGCATTTGCCTATTCATCTACGTATAGAAATACTCCATTCCAATACCTATGTAGTATAACAAGGTGAAAAAGAATCGAATGAGTGGGACGGATGACAACCGATGAACAACGCATTTTACGAGATGGCATTGAGCGTGTTCTCCAGAACAATTTTTTCCGCCCAACAATAACAGTGCACGTTTCACTCTCTTGGTGATCAGCTGTCTATCATTCGACAGTAATGTGAAATAGCTGTTCCAGCCCAAACCATTGGAATTCCTACCAGTCGATGCTCCCGTCATTGTCGATGTCTCCCTCTCAAATCATTTCGGACCGCGGATGAAGTCCTCGTATCCCCGTGCGAATGCATGGAAGTGAGTAATCTTCTAGTATGTTTCACTGTAGGGCAATAGAGCCAAGGTTGGAGGATACCATAGTAAAAGACAGATTGCAGAGAAAAATGAATGGCAGTATTGGCATGGTGTCGTCGTCGTCTCTTGCCGAAAATTTTTCTGACATTGAACAGGAAGTGTGCAAAATTGGCATGGAATAAGCTGTTATCCGTGGAAGAGGGTGGACGATCCGCTTTGTATTCTCTTCTTCGATTTTTAACGCTTCCCCCACCCCCTTCATCAAACAGACGAATTCTGCAAGTAAATCTGTTTCTATGAACGTATTACCTCTGGTAGCAGATAAGCAGGAAATGAAAGTATCTTTTTGAAAATAAAGTCCACGCTTCACTTTATCGCCACACTTTTCGTCACTCTTCACTTTTTTAAGCTTCACTTTTCACTACGCTTCACTTTTTCACAAAGCTTCAGTGTACACTTCACGTTTTCAGTTTGCCAGTATTCAGGGTGCGAATACAAACATGATGCTCTTGTTGTGCAAAACTTCGTCCGAACACAGAAAAAAATCTGCCAAATTTGGCAGATTGTTTGGCAGATATTTCCGCGAGATTGCCTCATTCGAAAATATCTGCCATTTTTTGCGTCATATAAATCTGCCACAGATTGAATCTGCCATTATTGGCATTTGATTCGTTCATTTCTACATCACCCACAGCGGGGGCGATTTTCAAAATGCAACTATCATTCCCAAATCCAGCCGGCTCCCACTTTGTTAACACTGCGCCTTGAACAATACATACCTATCAGAATTTATTCACATCGAAACAATAAGAAATGATACCAAATTGAACTACAATCTGGAGGAAACAACAACTAACGATAATATTAGGTTAGGACGTCACTTGCTCGGCAAGTACACATCAATGACCAACGTCATGCCATGTACATACGAAGATTGAAAACTACAACAATTGAAAACTATTTAAAAAAAACGGTACTTGCTTCGTCGACGATATTGGTAGCGAAGGCGTCCTCCTTGCCCGTGACGATGAAAACGCCTGAAAATCAGTTTTGCTATGGAAATAGGTAATTCTGGTAATTATGTAATTTATTTTGAGTGATATAGAGCCATGAAATGAGTGTTGGAGAGCGTTTCCGTAACATAATTTTTAGCCAATTTGTATATATTCCTATCAATAGACGAAAATCGAAAACCATGCCCAAAACTACTGGCAGAATAATAACAAAAAACCACTGTACCTTCATAGCGATGGGGGTCGACCATACCCTCATTCCACCGCGATCTCGAGGAGAACAACATCACGGAAGCTTCCTCGATCTTCGAAGCCTCCGCTAGGAAATCCACTGAAAATGCGCCTCGTCATTCACGTGACAATTCGGGGCAAGCATTATCCAAAGGAATAATTAATCTTTTCAAGGGAAACATACCGGAGTCCTCAGCGACCGCCACGACCACAACGGAATCCACCTCGAATTCCGTTGCCGAAGCCTCCGGCTCTGCATCGATAAATAGAAAAATACATCGATAAATTTTAATCGAACATGAAACAATCATAAATTGCAGAGACGGCACATATTCTGAAGCGGCTTGTCATGCTGGCTCACACTCAAAATCAGTCGATAAACAGTGGCAGATTGGTCTGCCGATAACGACAGAATTTTCAGCCGAAAATGACACATTTGTCTTCCGAAAATGGCAGATTGGTCTGCCAATAGTGGCGGATAATTCCGAATAAATTTCCTGGTATATTCAATCTGCCTAAATATACAGATTTTTCAGAAGTCTCATTTAATCTGCCAATATTGTCGGAATCCATCGGACTTCCCAGAAAACGGCAGATTTATTACGCCAAGAATGGCATAAATTCTGGCAGATATAATCCGAAATTTCAATTGCAGATTAATCAGTGGCAGATTTTTTTCTGTGTGAAACTCCCTGATTGTGAACCGTAGAGAAGACACGGCATTGACCCCACCCGGATTACAGAATTACGGCCCCCATTGAACTGAGATTATCTAGATCACCCATCACAGAAATCCAGAATCCCGCCATGGTCGACGTCTCCTTCTCGAATCATCGCTCGGATCTCCAATTATGTATGTCAACGAGGCGATCGGATGATCTGTGAAGCAGGAACGTGGTGTTCATAACAAATCCGACGATTTTTTCAAACCAAATTTACGTTTACAAGCAATATGGAGAATATTTACAAAATAGTTTGTTCCGTTTCATGATTCGTTCCATGTGGTAAAGTGTGTTTCAGTCAGGGATGATTGCGGCTGATATAACTGCTTTCACAATCGTTATCCGTCAATCATCATCAAAAATAATGTAACATCATCTGAAATGTCTGCAATCCGCTTTGTTTTATGAGATAAGCGCATAAGGAACGGGCAACCTCGTGCTTGGTGAGTTGAGTTGCTGTTCCTTTGAGCTTTCTAAATTTCAGGTTCTCTCTGCACTTATACATAACATACAAATTACTTCGTTTTTCCAGCTGGCCAACAATAATTACGCTTCAGACACCCCTCCCTGGGACAGTTCTTCCATCGATATCAATACGTCGCCATTGTGATCGGAAAACTGGAACGGAGTAATTTTTCTCCACCACCTCTCTAAGCCCGTATGACATGAGAAGGCGGAAATCCTTCCAAATCAGGTTCATCCATCAAAATCTGCGCCCTTTTCCTTATCGATCCCTTGGGAGAATCGCGGCGGGCTAGCGTTGCGTCAGGTCAAAACTGGGACGGGATGCTGCCTTTGAGGGAAAGAGAAGCCACCGACCCGTTTTGACGTATTATCACTCTTCCAATCTGATGTATTGTCCGGCAATAAAGTGATGCGGAGGCGACGCGCGAACTACTCAACGCTAAGCAGCGAAATTATCTATCTTCTGCGCTTTACGATAGATCATTTCGCTGCTTATCGCTGAGTAGTTCGTGCGTCGTCTCCGCATCACTTTAATACCGGACAATAGCGCTCTTTCTTCATGGACCCTCTTTCACACGTTCTACACACACGGACGACTTTTGGACCGTGCTTGTAAGTTAAGATTTCGCTCGAAATGCCTGATCGATAGGGGGGCATACTCTTCCGACCCGACTCGATCATGAGAAAAATGTTTTCACTGGGCAGCCCATGCCAGATCCCATTGAGCTCTTCCAACCCTGCATAATTGCGTGGAATCGCTTATGGGTCCTAAAACTTCCGGGCTTCCAAGGCCTTGGCCAAAGCCAGTATCCGAGAAATGGCACGTGCAATTGGATAGTCTCTGTTGCGCAAGAGACGAGTTTTGATTTTTACCCCCCCCCCCTCCCCGCGCAACGTTCGCAGGTGGTGAAACGTTAATGATTATAGATATCAGATCTCCAAGATGCAATACAGCCTGTGCATAAATTACAGGAGCACGATATCATGCTGCTTTTCCCATGATTTGAGCTCGGAGTGAATCTCAACGCACTTTCATGATACTCCTAACTTTTTTCCTGCTACCTTGGTCGTTCCTTCCCATGTCCGACCCCGTAAAAGAACGGCGAGGATAGGAAACTGGGTGACCGCAGTTTGCAGGCCCCAAATTAGATTTCGCCACCGGGCACCGTTGAAGGCTCAAGTTTCACTTGCGCCGTATTGTTAGCCGAATGGGGAGGGGGGTTCCAGCCGGGGAGCGGAGGAGGGAGAAGGAATGGAAAGGAGATGAACATCCATCTTGGTGGACAGACCGACAATTTGTTAAAGGCCAAGGCGGAAGCTGTGTGGGTTGTCTTCGAATCGGAGAATTTCTTTGAACGGCAGCTCCGAGGGCAACAGGCACGCGGCTCCATTGTGATCCAGGCATTCTGGTGTCTCTTACCAGCCTAACGAGTGTCCTGCCATCAAAGTGATAAACATAATGTGCATGCAATGTTTTTGGACACGATCAGCAACTGGAATTATAGAAGGAGATCAACAACCGCAACTTGAAAGTGCATGCAACATAAAAATGTAGCATTGCTTATGATTTTTGCCGAGAAAAATAACATCCCAAATTTGAGCATCGTATTCTTAATAGCTTTGGAGATCCAGAACGATATATTGCTTGTGTTCGTACTAAATTGGCGGCGAGCTAATCTCTCTCAAGAGTTCGGGGAAGGGTGAGGAATGGAGCCAATTTGTGTAAGGGGGAGATCGAAAAGGATTAATGGATGCATCGTTCGGTGGTAATTATTATGGGAGT
This sequence comes from Levipalatum texanum, assembly GCA_014805385.1. Classification (NCBI taxonomy): domain Eukaryota; kingdom Metazoa; phylum Nematoda; class Chromadorea; order Rhabditida; family Diplogasteridae; genus Levipalatum; species Levipalatum texanum. The sequence continues at coordinate 9,074 of JACMIG010002548.1, read as the reverse complement.
CCACAACATTGCGAAAAAATCGTTCCGCACTTATTTGCTGCGGTTAGCGAACGTTCCGACGCAAAATCGCGTCCCTCGGGTCGCGCGAGCGCGAACATCGGAACGTTCGCTAACCGCAGCAAATAAGTGCGGAACGATTTTTTCGCAATGTTGTGGACTCCCATAATAAGAATGCACGGGTAAGATGGATCGAGAAGTGGCAGGGGAGCCTTTAATCGTTGTGAAGATGGGAGAATTGAATTCCCCCATCCTGTTTTCTCAGCATTTAATTCATTGCTTTATTGACCTGGACAAATCATCATCTATCCGAATAACTACGTGCATGGCATTTCATGGCGATGTGTGCAAAATTGGCAATGAATAAGCTCGAGGTAAAAGATTGCTATCCGTGGAATAGTGTCGAGATCTGTTTTTGTTTTCTTCGTCATTTGCTATCTCGCCGCTCCTTTCATCAGGCAGACAAACTCTGCAAAACGAACCTCTTTTGTGATGCCAAAACAGGAGTTCACATTTGAAGAAATTGTTTACTTTTCAATGGCTCGCTATTCATCTGTAGACGTTCTGATTGGAATTAGAGATCGTCTTCTTGCCTTCCAAAACTCATATTTGTCTATGGATTAACATCGAAGTATTTTTACTAATCGATATCTAACAGCTCAGAAAAATAAGGCTTTACTCCAAGAACGGAAGATTTGGGAAAAGTGTTTAATTCGGATGTTACCCCTCTCACCATTGAAGTCGATGCTCCCGTCGTGGTCGATGTCTCCCTCTCGAATCATCGCTCGAATCTCCGATGGAGTCATCGACTCGCCCAGTGATCGCATTACCTGGAAATGAGGAAAGTGGTAGCTATTTGGACAACACTTGAATTTCAAATGCCATTTTTACAATCTAATTCTCATAGGAGAAGTTTTTGAATGCCTTCTGGTAAATATCCTCATGGAAAGTGTATTTTTGCTTTGGATAGCTGCTGCTCTCCAATATGCGGTGAGCAAGGATACGTTTCACAAGTCTTCCAACCTTTCCAGATCAGTTACTTTTCTGTAATCAATAATCAAATGCAACTGGATATCGAAATGTGTTTCAGACAATGGCCATTGATGATCGAACAAATGCCATATTTATAGTCCTGGGGTTATAGTGTTCAAAAATTATTAATTTTTCGGAGTATTAGCTGTAACTGAAAGTTTGGATCTTCCTTACTCCGTATATGTGCCTAAATGATATAGCCCACCTGCGATAGTTCTTCCATGGATATCAGTCCGTCGCCGTTGCGATCGAAGTACTGAAAAATGTAAATTTAGTAATGGCCCCTGTTTCCCCTCCATTTCCTCCATCTGCCCCACCGGGTATGAGAAGGCGGAAATCCCTCCAAATCTGGATCATCCATCAAAATGTGCGCCCTTTCCAATAGCCTTATCGCTCCCTTGGGAGATGGCCGCCGGGCTAGCGTTGCGTCAGGTCAAAATAGGGACAGGATCCTTTTGAGGGGAGAAGCCTTGTAAGTTATAATCACTGTTCTAATCTAATAAAGCGCTCTCACTGGGACTCTGTTTAGATATCATCCTACCCGGCGTGTTTGTGCGGCATCTCTTATGGGCCGTAAAACTTCCGGGCTTCTAAGGCCATCGTTCATTCCGACGCGATTCGCCACCCGAGAAATGGGACGTGAAATCGGATAGCCTTAGCTGTGCCAGAGACGCGCTTTGATTCTCAGTCTCTTGCAATAATGTAACGGAGCCTGGTGTTTGAGTGGGAAGGAGATGAGGGAACGTTCGCAGCTGTTGGATAGACAGGATATCAAATTGCCGTGATATAATATGGCGCTTGCGTGCTGAAACTACTATATGTTGGATGCAGGGAACTGAGAAAAATGCTGGGTCATGCAGAGCTTCATGACGGGGGCTCCGGCTGCGCCAGTTTGTGAGGAAGAAGGAGGACAGGATGAATTGATGAGTTTGTTCTTTTTAGATGAGAACTTTAATGATTGTTTAGATGCTGCGTGTATATCAACTGATTTTTATGATAGTCGGAAACCTCCCTTTTAAATTTCAGGCCAACCATATCGTATAGGAATATCAAACTTCCTCACCTCGAATACTTGCCGCATCTCCCTCTCTTCTCTCGGATCCATGAGCTGCCGCTTGAACACCGAGAGGAACTCGTCAATTTCGATGCAGCCATTGCCTGAAATTGCATCTTTCCCTGCATACTTTTCTCATTCAGGGCTCGTTCATTTGTATGCTCCTTCATGAACAATTCGCACACAGTTTCGCTTTCCGAGATCCTTTTCGTTTTTAGCAGGTCGGTTCATCCACCGCTGTTTCATGGGATATAAATGACTTGGCAGCTTCCAAGGTGATGGGGGATTAAGGAGATTGGATTAGGGCTCAGGGTCGCCCTGGCTTATTGTTTGACTGACCTTCTCACGCCTTCTTTGCATAAAGAACATGCCGACATTTTGCCCCTCTCCCCAAATTAATGCCACTGGGGAAATCCAGAGAAGTTGCTCAGACCTTACATGCCCGAATTTTCCTTTCTACTGCCACTACCACTGTTTCATGAGATATTATAGCCACTACCACTGTTTCATGAGATATTATTATTATTTTAAGATGTACTCCATGGACTTCTGGAATCGTGCTCCTTCTCAAGAATTGCGACTCAGCGTACATTGGAACCACGTAGTTTGGAAGTTCACCCACATCTCAGACCCTGCAAACTAATGACGAGGAAGAGGAAACTGGGGGACGGCAGTTTGTAGGCCACAAATTAGATTTCCCCACAGGGCACCGTTGGAGGCTCAAATTTCACTTTGCGCCTTGGCCGATTGGGAGTTCCAGCCGGGGAGCGGAGGAGGGAGAAGGAAGGGAAAGGAGAGGAACATCCATCTTGGTGGACAGCCCGACAATTTGTTGGAAGCCCAAGGCGGAAGCTGCGGTTTTGCCGCGAAATAACGACGCTATTTCCATAATTGTGGTAAATGTAATGAATGCATGCTATCTGCTTCCAACACGCTATTATAACATGAAAGTAAAATCCGAATTTCGTATGTGCGTGAAACACACGAATTTATCACTGCTGATCATTTACCTTAATAATCGCGTTGTGTGCGTGTTACACCTATGACGTCATCGATTGCGCAATATTGTGCAATCGCTCCTCCCCTCACTCCTGTGACGTCACCGGTTTAATTACCCAAGTTTGAGGTAGGGGGCGGGACTGTGACGTCACTCCGGTTTAATTACCCAAGTTTGAGGTGTATCCAGTCGGAGTCGGCGCCGCGAAGCGGTGCCGAGTCCGACTGGTTTTGATATATACGTGGCAATACTTATGCCAGATAATCTCTTTAAGACGAGGTTTTATTCATCTCACACATCCCACCTCGCAAAATAGTAGATAGAATGTGTTGCCACCAGCAGCACCCTTTTGCCCACGACGGAGTAAATGGCATCACTTAGCAGAAGGAAGATGGAGAGAGAAAGAGGGAAGAACACTTTGCGGATTACCCTTTAGCCCTCCGAAAATGGAATAAAGGGCACGTAGTGCTCGGAGAAGCGAATATTGTCGCGACCTTGCCAATCTCACCAATTCCTCGTTCTGGAAGCAGACACTCTTACGGAGTTTACGAATGCATTCTTCCGCAAAGTTGGAAACTGTACATCCAAAATCAACAATATTACGCCTCTTTTCCCTTTGGCCTCTGGGAATCAAAAATGAGTATTGAGAAAACGAATTGTTTGTGTTCGAGACAACCTGTGAGCGAATTGCCCTTAAGAGTTCGGGGAAGGGTGAGAAATGGAGCCAATTTGTATTCGGGGAAGATCGAAATGGATTAATGGATGCTCCCTTCGGTGCTAATTGAGGGAAGCTCGCTGTGTACGGGATAAGATGGATCGAGAAATGGAAGGGGGGAGCCTTTTATCGTGGTGTAGGAGGGAGAAGTGAATTTCATTTTGTATTCCTTTAGGATGCATTTCCGTCAATGAAAAACCCATCGAAAAAAGTCATTCATTTCAAAGGTAACATTTCACGAACACCCCTTCATTAATGCTGGGAAGGACAGATGCGGAAAGAATTGAGAAATACGAAAATACGCAATTTTTCCAACCAGGATTGATTGTCGGCGGATTGAATGTTCCGGACAATACACTCGTCGCCCTACGATCTCTCTTCACTGTTCTCTCGTTGTCTGGCGGTTAGAGAAACGAGACAACTGTGTAGAGAGATCATAGGATGAGCGTTTAATTCGGAACCTCTTATTTTGCACTGCGCACCACAATTACTTCTCTCCTACGGATAACAAGCATAACAAATAGGAAATCTATCCCACCATCAGTATCGGCCTGTTTCATGAGCTCGGCTATCTTCATGTTCGACGGCTTCTCGCCTACCTGAGCAAAGATTCCTGTTAGAAAATCTTGAAAAGTCGTTTCGGAGGCCATTTTGCAGTTTCTATTGCTGTTACAAACGCTTCTAAATCAGCGTCAAGGATGCAAAATGTCAGCTTCCCATATCTCAGCTTCCTCAAAGATTTTGTTGCTCTACTTTTGCAGGCTTCGGTTGGAACGCAGGTCCAACTAGCATGCAAAATTTCAACTTTTTTCGTATCCCTTTTTGTTCCGGAGATACAGAATGGGACTATGAGATAAACACAGTGTCGCGGAACGGGAAATTAGAATTGCTTGGGCGCGAGACAATAGGATGACTCTGGAAGTACCATGCTATTATACGGTATAATTTATACCTGAATCAATGCGACCTCCAGTTCCCCTGTCGTAATGCGGCCATCGCCGTTCATGTCCATTTCCTGCAGTGGGATCCTTACTTTATTATTTCATCAGTGGACACTTTTAACGACAGTCTAAGGCCTCCAGCTACTGCTCTTTTCTTGCCAGTGACACTATGGGCATACTCATAACAGTGGAAAGATTCGTACTTTTGCAAACTGTCCAAATTAGTAAGTTCCAGTGCTACGCAATGCTCGAATCGAGCAAACCCCGTCAGCATTAAAAAACATTCTAGATGTTTATGGTAGGCTTCGGAATGAGAAGTATATAGACAGCCCACCTTGAAGATCTCGCGCAGTTCCGCTTCACGTATGGCGTCCATTCTTCCAAGGGCCGGAAGGACTGCGGCTGTCCCCCGAATCCAACGAGGGGCGGAGCCGACGTAAACATGGCCCTCCCTTCCAGAGGAAGATGAACGGCTAGGAGAGAATGAGGGTGAGAGAGGACCAGAGAGGTTCGTGGGAAATTCCTATTGTAGAGAAGCCGAAGCGTTCTAATTCCCACGCCCGGACAACCCCAATGACGGACTGTGCTCGAACTTGATCTACCTCCTCGAGTCCCGTTTATGACCAGTGTGATCAAATGGAAATGAAACAGGGCTCAAGGAAGTAGATCAAAGGTGGGTGCAGTCCGGCATTGCCGTTGTCCGGGAGTCTGAATTAGAACGCCTCGGTTTCTCCACAATACCTGACAGTTCTGACATTTCCACTCCTGTGCAATTAATTCAAAGTTTTCATATTCTTCAGATCACTTCTAATCGTGTTGCGGTGTGTTAGAAAGTTGTAGAGCATAAAAAAACAGCCCAAAAGTTATCCAATACATTTTTCATTTAGCCCTCGATTTTGTAGGCTCAGGGCTCGGAAGGAAGTCTGCAATACTGATCCTTTCGCGGCAACGTTTTCGTCTCCTTCAGATCACTTCTAACCGTTTTGCGATGTATTAGAAAGTTTTAGAGCGTATTCTTGATCAACACAGTCTAACAAAATATTTAGACCGTGAAAGGGAACAGGGCTCGACGGAGATACAGAATTATGTTTTCTCATAATCAGGGTCACCTATTTCAATCTCTTATGGGATTTTAGTATCATCTCAAATTTTGATTATATTTTATCGATAGATTGGTAACCAACAAATCGTGGAACATTAGCGGAGCAATTCCTGGATCGAAATCACGACACCTCCATAAGTTCCTCCTGCTTGCTTTGTGCATTCTTCTTCATCGCCTTTCCACAATGGAATTTGCGTGTGTGTTTCTAGAATTGACAGGGGTTAATAGTAAAAGCGTTGAGGATCCTGACCAGACGATTACTGTTTATTGTGAAGGCCTTATCACAGAACTGGCATTGGAAGGGCTTCTCGCCTGCGTACGCATGTGTTGCTGTAATATTCTGTGCTCGAAAAATAATTTTGAGTGGGATATCTCCACCAGATGAAGAATCGTGCTAACCAAGAATCAACATTCTATAAATTACTAAATACGAATCTGGCCTTGAAGTTGTAAGTTCTTCAGATCCTTACTCTGACATGATCCAACTTACTGTTCGACTCGAAGATGTTGAGAAGCTTTTTCCGCATTGGCCACATTTCTCCCCTGTGTGGGTTCGTATGTGTTCCTAACGTAAATTCGCATTTGGAGACCGCGGTGTGATGGCGGGAAAAGGAAACGCACATCGCACTACGCTCATTTTGATAGCCTAGATCACGCTGATTACATACGGACGGAGCCACGCTCCATTCGAAGAAGGGGCACCTGCTCGCTGAATATGTCGAAATTGCTAAGGAAAACAACCGTTTCAATATTAACCAGTCTCTCGAGGTAGCAGTTCCCGAGACGCGCGAATACGTCGAAATTGAGATCCGCGAGATGCTCGATCAGCTTGTTTACGGCGATGCCAAGAGCTGCCAGTACACTGCCCCACAGCGGGCAATGGAACATTTTCAAACCGATGTGAATTCGCATGTGAACCTGGAGAGTAACAACTTTCAGTCGAACGCATACGTACCATTCGATACGAAGAGGTTTTGAAGCACATTCCACAGTCATCGCATTTGAATGGCTTCTCTCCGGTATGGGTTCTTCTGTGGTCCTAAATGCAGCATTTCAATAGGATGTGTTCATATGACAATTAAAGGTAACTTACACCAAGGTTCCATTTTGTGTAGAATTGCTTGCCACACTCGTCGCAAGCAAAAGACTTTTCTCCCTTGTGAATTTTGAGGTGCCGCTACAAACGAATTGTTAAACGATTCGGATTGCACAGAAACCAACACCGAGATGTGATTTGTGATTGAAGGTCTGTCCACATTCATCGCATTTGAATGGCCGCTCACCCGTGTGAGATCGTTTATGCACCTGATGGAAGACGGAATTGATTTCGGTTGGGGGCGGTCGAACTCACCTCCAAGTTATGCGCCGTTGCCCATAGGGTGCCACATTCACCACATTTAAATGGCTTTTCGCCCGTGTGATAACGCTTGTGTCTCTGAATGTAGAACATGAAAGATGGAAACGAATCAGGGGACCGTTTAACGAACCACCAATTTGCTCGGTGCTGGAAAGCACATGCCGCACTCTTCACAAGCATGTCGCTTCAGCGACACGGAGGGAGGGCTCATAACTGGGAGCAGCCGTAAACGAATATCTATCTCCAGATTGAATGAGCGAACCGGCGTGAGTTCTGCACTCACAGGACTCGCGCAAAGCCACAACGTGACCTTTTATTCGCCTGCGAAATCCGACTTTCAGGTGTACAAGCTGTTCTTTCATCACCCAATCGAACGCGGTCTTCAACGATGCGAGTGTTGACTACTGCAGAGTCTGCACTGCTCCTTAGCGTCAAGGGAACAAAATTCGATGGAGTCACAGACTTCATATTCCTCAAATTCGCATTAGTTGTGTCAATCTTTTGGATTCCGTGTCATGCAAAATGTTCATTAGATTTTATCGTCACAGTGGTAACCAGCGAATCATGGAACATTTGACAAGCGATTCTCTGTTCCTCGATCGTCAGGATTCCTCCACAAGATCTTCCTGCTTGATCTTTGCATCCTTCTTAATCGCATTACCGCCATGGACGTTGCGTATGTGCCTCTTGAATTGACAGTCGAATAAGCATTTAGAATCCTAACCAATCGGTAACCGTTTACGGTGTATGTCTTCTCACATAAATCGCACTGAAAGGGCTTCTCTCCTGAATGCGTGAGCATATGTCTCTGCAAGATTTAATAAATGAAAGGAATATTGTTCTAAGGGATATCTGCACTGTAAAGAAAGAGAATCATGCTGATAGAGTGCCAAAATGTTTATAAACTATTTGTATTTCTTAGTATTTTTCACATTGCACTCTGGTCGTCCTGATATGTTATACTATCGGCAAACATGTGCTTTTAGATCCTCCCAATTATAATACTGTACATTGCGCTGGATTGATCGAGCAAACTTCTTCCCGCATTCTTCGCATTCGAATGGCTTCTCTCCACTGTGCGTTAGCATGTGATCCTGTTCGTACCAATTGGGGAACTTCTCAACCGACTTTATGCCTTCAGATTCGTTGAATTTCCGAATAACTTGTCACACACTGGGCATTTGTGGATTTTCACTCCAAAGTGAGCGCGCAAGTGAGCCTGGAAAGAATTTTGTCTCTGTTGTAGTTTAGGGGATTTTTAGAAGTTTAAGTGGTTTTAGGAAGTTTAAGGGGTTTTAAGAAGTTTAAGAGGTTTTAGGATTTCGAAGGTGTTTTAAGAAGTTTAAAGGGTTTTAAGAACTTTAAAGGAGGGGTTCGGGGACCTTCTGAGTCTCATACGTGACTATGTTCAGGTTGTAGAGCTTGACAAAGCCAATCGAATGGTGTATCTCACTAAGCATTTAGATGTTTCTATGGTGGGATAGAGCGTTTAGAACGCCGGGCCTGACATACAGGGACGGTGCGAAATTCAAATTTCGCACCTGCCATCATATTGGCAGCTTGCCAAATCCTCAGATATCGCGCCCTGTGCACTATAACTTCTATCATTATTATCTATCAGTGGTTTATTAATCAATTTGTTCCGTTGGCAAGCTGCCAAATTTCGACACTGAATTTCTACGAACCCCTCCTTTAAGGGGTTTTAGAACTTCCCCAGGTCAGAGAGGTGGGGTATTGTCCAAGTCGCCCAAAAAATACGCGGAGGTCACGGAGCTCGTCCCGGAGGTGGTCCAAGACTAAGTGTAGGTCACGGAGCTCGTCCCGGAGGTGGTCCCTGACTAAGTGGAGGTCATTGAGTTCGCCCCGGAGGTGGTCCAAG
>JACMIG010002546.1:0-14885 GCA_014805385.1 Levipalatum texanum | reverse complement strand
CCTCCCCCTCCTCCCCCCTTCAATCTGGGCCCATTTCAGATGCCGTGAAGGATGTACGCGGAGGGAGTGCGGAGTGTGGAAGGCCCGAGGTGAGTCTCCCCCCTCCCCCTCCCTCCCTCCCTCCCCTCCAGACTCTCCTCATCCCCGATGGCCTCATCCCTCGTGTCTCGGGCAGGTCAACTCCTCCACTCCCTGGCAGCCGATCGTCCTGGCCCATCGACTGCCTCGAAGGAGGCTGAACTGGCCGAGTCCTTTCTGTACTCTTCCCTCCCTCCTCCCCTCCACTTTCCCCCTCAGGGAGCTCCTCGTGGACGATTCGGGGGAGATGGTGGCCGGCCCCATCGGCGTCAAAATAATGACTCTCCTGGCGACCAATCGAATCTGCAACGAGTGACCTCCCTCTCTGTCCTCGATGTGAAGTGTCTTCAGGTGGTGGGTGTCCAGTCGTCCCTCCCCTAGATGGCTCATCTCCCTCCTTCACCTCGCCCGTGGCCTCGTCAGGGAGAAGGCGGCAGCTGAAGCATTCCACAACTGTGCACTACACGCCAACTATGTCACGGTGAGCAGGAAGGATGTGGAGGATGAGAGAGGACCATTTAGCTTGTGGACGGTGCAGTGCGGCAGTTCTCGGCGTGTCCCTCTGACTCGGATAAGACACGAGTGGCGACGGCGTCCCTGAGTCAGTCCCCCCTCCCTCTCCCCCTCCACACTTCTCCCCTCAGACGTGCTGCAGAAGGTGGTGGACAGCAAGAAGTGGGCGGTGTCATTCGTGGAGGCGCGAGTGCACAAGGCAGTGCTTCCCCTCCTCCACTGCCAGGACATGGACATCCTCCAGGCGGCACTCGAGGTGGGGGAGTGGAGGGAGGGGGGAAAGGGAAGGGCCTTCCAGGTACTCGGCCGCCTCTCCGACTGGAGCAGTACGTGTCGGAGTGAACTCTGTGCCACCACAGCCGTCGACGTCTGCCTCCAACTCTCAGCCCAGAGCGACCTCCTCACACAGAAGTTTAATCTTCTGCCATTTCGCTTTTCACGTCAATGGGCAACAAAATTATGGTCAAGCAAATAATTAATAGTGCAAAAGTCCGCTCAGACAGTACTAATGGACTTCATGGAGATCAGAGTAGATACAGAAAAGTTCACCGCGGAGAGGGGAATTGAACCCCCGTGGTGCGTGCCCTAGTCACGCCGCAACTAACTGCGCCACAGATGCATGGCGCAAGGGAGGGGCAAAAGACGTCTAACAGCAGAGAACTCGATTGTTGTGTCAACCGTGAACCATTTCCAGACTATGCGTGAGTCTTCTTCGGATCCTCGCGTGTGAGACCTATGCACGAGAGCAAATGAAGATATACGACGGCATTCCCCTGCTCGTGAGGTGAGTCCCTCTCCCTTCCCCTCTCCCCCTCTCCCTCCCCCCCTGCTCCCTCCTTCAGCCTCCTCTCCGTGAGGAACAGTCGTCTGCAGTGGCACGTGGCCTGGACACTGGCCCAATTGGCTGATGACAACGAGTGTGCACTGGAGGTGGGGAGGGAAGGGGAGGAGGGGGAGGAGGAGAGGGATGCAGATCGGCCAGAGGGGGGCCATATCCGTGGTCCTGGCCGAATTGGGGACTCTCCAGCCTCCATCACGGGCAGTCACCGACTGGATCTCCATGCTCACAGGTGGGAGGGAGAGAGGGGGGAGGGAAGGGGAGTGGTTGAGGAATGTGCGCCCTCTTCGCCCAGCTCTGCCAGGTGGACTCCAATGAGACTCTGATCGTGAGGAACAACGGCCTCTTCACACTGGGGCAGATCCTCCTCCTCCCTCTCAAGTGAGTCCCTTCTCTTCCCTCCCCTCCTTCCCTCTTCAGACATCCCCTCGTGGCCGACAACCAGCAATTCGTCCCCCTCATGTGTTCTGTCCTCCGCGTTCTCCGCCTCGTATTCTCGTCCGAGAGGAATCGTCACTTCTTCAAGAGAGTCCGTTCCTTTCCCCCCTCCTCTCCTCCCTCTCCCTCCAGGTCTTCGACCACGATTCGTTCGGCCGCTTCATCGACATCGGCCACTACGTCCAGGATCTCTCTGCCTACAAGACACTTGCAGACGAATACCTGAGGAAGATCGTGGGCCACTCCTCCTTCCTCTCCAGCCACCCGGCCATTGTAGAGGGAGAGCGAGGAGCCAGAGAAGTTGTACACTGCATGGGACACTCTCAACCAGGACAAGGCCCCTCTGGGAGAGGTGAGGGGGGGAGGGGGAAGGGAGGGAGGGGGCCCTGGCAGGTTAACGAGTACGAGATGCTGGAGCAGCTGGGGGCGGGCGCCTTCGGGTGCGTGTACACCGTCCGAAAGAAGCACGCTCCCCTCCAGTTCTACGCCCTCAAGGAGGTCGGGGAGGGGAAGGGGAAGGGGAGGGGAGAGAGTCTCCCACTGCAGATATACATGATGGAGTCCAAAGAGATATCACCCGATAAGAGCTTCGGAGACGTCATCTCGGAGGTTCGCATCATAAAGCAGCAGGTAGTCCCTCCTCCTCTCCCTCTCCTCCCTCCTCCCCAGCTCCGCCATCCCAACATCGTGAGGTATCGGAGGATATTCGTCGAGAATCAACGACTGTACATTGTGATGGACCTCATCGACGGTCAGCCCCCCTTCCCCCCTCTCCTCTCTTCTCCCCTCTACCGTCTCCCTCAGGGGCGTCCCTCAAAGAGCACATCCACTCGACGTCGGAGAAGAAGACGCGATTCGTGGAGCATCGTATATGGAATATGCTGGTGCAGGTGAGGGGAGGGAGGGGGGAGGGGGGGAGTCTCCATGACCTTCTCTCTCAGCTTGTCCTCGCCCTTCGATACCTTCACAAGGACAAGAGGATCGTCCATCGCGACCTCAAGCCCAACAACATCATGCTGTGCGAGGGAGATCGAGTTGTGATCAGTGAGTCCTTCTCCCCTCCTCCCCTCCACTCTCTCCTCCCTCCAGCTGACTTCGGCCTTGCTAAACAGCGTAATGCGGACTACCTCAAGAGTGCGGCGGGTACCATCGTGTACTCGTGGTGGGTATCCCCTTCCCCCTTCCCCCCTCCCTTCGACTTCCTTCTTCAGTCCCGAGATCGTCCAGAACCTGCCGTACGGGGACAAGGCAGACGTGTGGTCACTGGGGTGCTGTGTCTACGAGGTGCCCTTCCCCTTCCTCCCCTCCCCTCCTTCCCTCCTTCAGTTGTGCAATCTCCGGCCGGCCTTCTTCTCCCAGAACATGCTCAAGTTGACCCTTCTGATCGTGGAGGGCTCGTTCGATCCCGTGGTGGAAGTGTACTCCGAGTGAGTCTCCCCTCCATGGAGGGAAGGGGGCGGAGTCAGGAAGCTTCGTCTTCTCGTCTCCTCGTGTCTCCGCCCTTCGGCCGTCGATCGGCCAGACATCGTGCAGGTGGGGGAGAAGATGGCAGAGAGGATCATGATGGCACTCGACGACCAGATACGAACTGCCTACAAGAAGGCCAAGTGAGTCCCTCCCCCCTCGAGGGAGACTCTTCCCCAGGGACGAGGCCATCTCCTCCTTCCCCACCTCCTCCTCCTTCGCCATTCTCCCCGTCTCCTCTGCCCATCCACTCACCAAGAGGTATTCCTCCCCCTGTTAATGTCCCTGGAAGGGGTGGTCGTGGCAGGGAAGACTCCCTCAACTCCTCCTCCAACTCGGAGGTTCTCTCTGTCCACATGAAGGAAGTACGGGAGAGGGAGAATGGAGAGAGGAAGAGAGTTCGCCTCCCGAAGATCAACAACTGCATCGAGAAGCTCGGCCCCCCGAAGAGGAAGGAGGGGAAGGGTGAGGAGGGGGGAGGGGAGGGGAGGGGAAGGACTCCCCTACAGGCAAGTCATTCTCTGCCGGTTCCCGCACCACCATCAACCTCTCCCATTCCCTCCCTCGTATATCGGGGGCTGTGTCCTCTCAGAACATCCATCAGCCCCTCAATGCAAGTCCCCTTCCCTCCTTCCCTTCCATGGCCTCACAGGGGAAGGTTCTCCGTCTGACGCCCCTCCAACACGGCAGGAGGGCCTCATCCTCATCATCTGTCGAGAGGAATCAGAGGATTGTCGCCCTCCGGTACTCCCTCCTCCCCTCTCCTACTCTTTCTCTCCCTCTCAGCTCCGCCGCCCTCCGCCCCATCTCCGACCCCGTAGTGGCGATGCTCGCTGTGCTGCAGAGACTGATCGTTGTCTGTGACCTTCCCCCGCCCGAGGGCATCGACCACAAGAGGAGGTGAGGGAAGGGAGAGGGAGAGGGGAGAGGACTCAGGATGCTGGAACACCTCCGCCGTCGTCTCTTCGGCAAGAGTGCTGCCCCCGAGGGAATCAAGACTCATCTGAGGAAGGCGAGGAGATCCCCCCAGGGATAGGGGAAATGGACTTGTAGTTGGCGACGGAGGCACACGAAGTGGTGGACTTGGACTTGGGATACGCCGACTTCAGGGCGGTGATGACTGATCTTCCCCTTCAGTTGGATGCCACGGGTGGGAGGGAAGGGGAGGGGAGGGAGGGAAGGGAGGGAAGTGCAGACGACAAGATGCCTCGAGTGACGTACGAGCAAGTGGCGGCAGTGCTGCAGATGGTCTACTCACAGGCAGTCGGCCAACGATGACAACGGAATAGATTGTTATATTTGTTGCCAATATATTTGATTGTTGCTCTTGCACTGCTTTCAGTGGCCACTTCTCCGCCATGTACATTTGTGTTGCCCCGTAGATTCTTTCAGAGCCAAAGTCATTCAGCCATTTCATTATTTCGAATGATCATTCCGCTGTGAGCAGTTATTTTGAGCAACCGGTGTATACTTTGAGACGTGTAAATATTTTGACTCTTCGAGTCGAGTTAACACAGGAAATGAAGGACTCGAGGAGTGGCCGTTGACGGCGTTTGCGAAGCCGAATCCCTTCGACGACGTCCATAGGGGAGTGGTCGTATGTAGTTGCACGTTGTTTCTCTAAACATGTGGTTTCAGATACGATAGTTCGAACCATGCCTCATTTTGTCGGGCTCCTCGACTGTCTACAACTTGATAATAATACAAGTGTTCGATAATAGACATCGAAGTTGTCTCCACTGTCTCGTTCCCTGATCCATCAGGTCGTGTATTTGAAGGTTATTCTCCACTGCCCTTGTAGAAGAGCTTTGGTTACATTGCGTTTAATGAACTGCGAGTTAGAGCGAGAGACGCCAAAGAAACAACGTGGGTGGTCCTCACTGGCAACGGCATACGGTATAGTCAGTTTGCGATCGGCTGATCACCTGTGACGCCTATAACAAATCGCTAAACATCGTAAGTAAGCTAAACTTTTTATTCGTGGTATCCCCCGTAGTCTAGAACGCCGTGTGCTAAATACATGTGGTGAGGCTGCTAACTCACTGCAACGAGTTAAAAAGTTGCTCCACTTGCACGCACGTTAGTTTGCTGGGTCAAATCGATGACTTCCGAAACCTGACGTTGCATTGCAAACTTTAAATAGTTTTGTCCTAATATTCCTGCTCCTATTTATATTATGATTCATGCATTCAATGCTTTCAGATGCCACCGCACCTCCCTCTATGGGTGTTAACATTACTACTGGTGACTGGAGGCGTAAACGGAGCGTTCGACACTTTCGAACTCGAGGCCGGACTGTATGACATTTCCATCGGAGATAAACCCTTGAGCGAACAAAAGGTGCGTAATTAATTTGAATGATACTATTTCTGTCTAGATTGCTGAAGAAACGCAGAACGATGATGTAGTATCACTGACAAGTATCCATGGACAACCATTCGCGTGTAAACTTCCGCAGGTATTCCATTCTTATACATTTAGTAACCACTCCGGCGATGATTGGGTTCTTTCTGCTCACAACTGATTCACTTTAGCCACCACGTCCATTGGTTGATTCTTCGATTAATTCATCCCCAAATCCTGCGACAGCTGCAGAAATAATTGCCGCTAATCTTCGAAATTGTCTTAATCTGGTATGGATCTTGGCCTATTGATAAGTCGACAACTGGGAATTTAAGCCCGCGGGATGGTGGACTTATACTTTCTGTCGTGGTCGCCATGTTCTCCAACAACATGGAAAGCGTATGCTTCTACGGCTAACTTCAATTAAGATTGCTATTTTTCTAGCAATAAGTGCTAAAATATCCGTATGTTTGGGTCGCCACTCGTCGTCCCGAAAATTGTTTTCTCAAAACATAATTGTTCATGATGGGGCAGATTCGTTCCATGCATCAACAATCAGCTGCAATTTAAATCGGAGTGATATTCCGAGGCTGGGATGAGTATTATTTAGAAGAGGATCCTGCACACGTTGTGAATACTCTGGGAATCTACGCCGGACGCCACTCCATTCCATCGGACTTGACTCGCAGCACAAAGGACGCTATGCTTTACCTGCAGGAGAGGTAATGAAATATTCTCTTCTCCCCTCTCATCGCTTCTTCAGATACGAGATGGGATCAGTCTGCGATCTGACAGGGAAGGCGCGAACGGCCAACGTCCGTGTAAGTATCCCATAAGTTTTGCGTTCACTGGCGTCTTTGAGTACATTTGTGACCCGACTCTCACGCTCACGGAATCTGAATTCTATTCGATCGAGGAGGTGGCGTCGTGCGAGTACGTCCTCATCATCCGCGTCGGTAACGCTTTATCAGATTCCTTGTTACCTTGCCCTCCTCCAGGATCCCTATGCGCCCTCCCACAATTCGCTCCACCCAAAACTGAACCTGTTCGCATGATCCACTGCTCACCCGTTATCACCGATACCAATGCAGAAGCACTGAATGCAGCACAGAAGAAAAAGAAGGAGACGAAGGTGAGAGGGGGAAAGGGAGTCACTGCCAGTGAGCCACTTGCAGAAGAAGGCAGCAGATGAACAGGCCAAGGTGAAGGAGGAGATGA
The DNA here is from genome assembly GCA_014805385.1 of Levipalatum texanum. Lineage (NCBI taxonomy): Eukaryota > Metazoa > Nematoda > Chromadorea > Rhabditida > Diplogasteridae > Levipalatum > Levipalatum texanum. The sequence continues at coordinate 7,993 of JACMIG010002546.1, read as the reverse complement.
ACAGGCTCCAGCTGAGGAGATGGAGTCTGGAGAGAAGGAGACTGGAGAGGGAGGAGGAAGTCTTCAACGAGAACATGAGGGTAAAGCTCATTCATTACTTTATTCTGAGAACCTTTCCAGCAACTGGATGACGATTACGTGGAGTTGCTTCGCAGCAGTATGGTGTGGAGTCTGTATGGTAAGTGCCAACTTTGTTGCACCAGTGTTCCGCCGAACGATTTATCGTCCAGTATTAAAGCGATTGGGGAGCGACGTGCGAACTACTCCACTGTAAGCAGCGCAATGAATGTATTCATGCGCAATAGATCCTTCATTGCGCTGCTTACCGCGGAGTGGTTCGCGCCCTCCGCATCACCTTATTACAGGACAATATTCACGAATTGTATGGGTTGAAAATAATGGTAGTACAGAGCGACTGGGAGACGATCCATCGAACGAATCTCTCGACGCCATTGATGATGTCGTCGACGCCATGCAGGAGATCAATACCATTCGAAGTCATTTCTCATTTCCTCATTTTTCTCATCTCTAAACAATTCTAACTTGTTCATTGCAGTCCCGTACCCAACTGTTGCTGACGAAGACCGTGCCAACGTCTTCTACTACTTCCACAACAGCGAATGGCGCCAGGACGGATTCCCACTGCCTCTCGATGAAGTCGACGTGAGACAAAGCTTCTTCTATTCTATCGTTTTTTTCGATCGGATGGATGAAACACGTTGTAGATGCTGAATGGATACTACCTACGGATGAAGGAAACGAAGTCGCTGGCCACGAAAATGGAGCAGCAAGCACTAATGGAGTGAGTAGAGCGCATTTTTCCATTGTGAGAACACAACCTTTTTTCCTTTTTTCTCAGAATCACAGTATCCACGCATCCTTCCAAGCTTGAAGCAATGGTGTATTACCTCGATCCCGAATATGTGAGTTTCCTTTCCTGTTGTACACCCTGAACACCGTTACTTTAGTTACAAGACGTCATCCAACTTCTGATAGCTGAATATTGGTACATAATATCACCGGGGAAGACACTACTTTCCCTTCCGGAGTTCTTCAATCACATTTCGAAGGAAAGGGAACGCACCTTCATGATTAACAGCTACAAAGAGGTCTCGTGATTTTTTTATTCATCAACTAATCATTCCGATTTTCAGAGAATCGCGGAAATAATGATGAAGGAAGAAATCGTTGTGCAAAAGTACTGTGACAACGTGATGACCGTTCTGCAAAGCGCCTATGCTGGAATAAGGGTACGGTTACATAAAATATGCTAGGGTTCATTGCTCAATTCAGATCATGGAAACGCTTCCCCACATGAAGAAGAAGCCCACAGATCGTCGAAAGTATGTTTTCTTGATAGGTATAGCGAAATATCTCGACATGAATGTTTTCGACATCGGAGTAGGATCGATGTACGGTTTTAGAGCGATTGTCGACTATTTTGCTCGGATTGCACACGAGACCTACAAGGCTTCCTTCACACGAAAAATGATTCCCCTAGAAAGAGATCTGAAAGCCGCTAAGGCGACTGGAGTGGGTGAGTTTGACTGGAGAGAGAGGAGAACACGAACCGAAAATTTCAGCCCCGGATACGATCAAGAAAGTTACTGCGGATTTCAAAAAGATGAAGGAAATGGTAGCGGAACTCGAGGACTTCGACGAATTTCTAGAGGAAATGAGAGGAGGGCGGAGGGACATTTACGAGAGATACTTCCCTGTATGGAGGCTTCCTTGATGAGATATACGAGAATGGATTGCAGAAAGTGGAAGAAGGCACGCAGAACATCATTGAATCTGTCACTCGGGCCGCCTTCAGAAAGCATCGACCCATTCTGATCGCGGAGGGCAGGAGATATGTGGGAACAACTTTCTAGTCCTTTCAACCATTTCCTTCCTTGCAGTTCGAAGATGCTCATCCGAAGGACCTCGATGGAGTTGAGGTACTAATAATGGCCGGATTTGGATATAACTATTTCCTCAGGGTCACGGACTGGTGAGGTTGTCGAACGAAGTGGACGGAGAATTCATGACGAAACTTTACTCTCTCATTAGTGGAACCAATGGTAAGTAAATTTGCTTGGAGTCGAACAGGTTTAATTATGAATCTTTTTTCCTTGCAGCCGTAGTGCTGAAGGTTCATCCTAGGGGGGCTCAACTCAGCAAGGCAGACACAAAGGTAACATACCTACTGTAATTCCGGTTAAATTGACATGGTTTATTCAGCTTCTGGAGGCAATGGTGGAGCAGGAGTTAGCAGATGCGAGGGAACGAGAGAAGGGGCGTGAGCGGAAAAAGGCGTATTCTTACTTATTCAACTCCGATGCCTAATCCAAAGTTATCCAGTTTACCTGGCGTTTCAACACATTTGAACTTCGTGTATTCTCATTTTATTAATATTTTTTGTCAAATTAAAGTACTTGTTTAGATAGCTTTGTATTTGTATTGAACAGAAATAACGGTCGTCAGATGATAGGTTTGTGATCCAAAGCTGTTGTTTCTTTAGCCATTTCGGGTTCTAATAATGTTCTGCTGTGATAATACAACTGCTTTATCTAGTCGGTAGTGTGCCACTGTCCATGTCTCAGTTCATTGCAATTCTTCTGGCACCTCCATTTCAGAGTCCTGTCCATAGTCATTCGCGTACCGTAGTTTGTACAGATTCCTCTTCGCTGTCGGTCGATGCAGACAATAAATAATGTCATCATAATTCTACCTCTAATTGCTATCGCCGTTTGGCTTCGGCGCCTGTACTCGTCCCTGGATTAGATACAGCATCAAGGCCATGCAGATGAGCCGTCGTCTGGTGCCGTTGGCGAAGCTGCAGGAGGACTACTACGTAGGCGACTCCCTTAGGGATGGAGGAGGAGGCAACGACTCCGAGGAATCCAGGTCCCCCCTCTCCATGCCCTCATTATCATGAAATCTGCAGCTCCGATGACGAAGTGCAAGCCAAGTTGAAGGAGATCGCGGGATTCCATTCAGATACTGAGAAGGGTATGCTGTGTGTGTGCCATCGCAGAAGGAATTTTAATTGTAAGGAGGCAAATCGGACTTCGAACTGGAGTTGGATGCGGAACTGGACGACAGAATGGACTGCCACGTGAGGGAAACACTGCAGACGGGAGGGAAGGAGAGGGACACAATCCGTGAGTGGAGAAGGAGGCAAGGGATGATGGGGACTGCAGATGGAAGCACTCCGAGGATTGAAGAAGTGGACGAGGACCAGGACGAGGACATGCCTCCCCTCGAGGAATCCTCCCTCCAATCCAATTCCATTCAAAAAGTACCGGAAAAATCAAGTTTAGCAGCTGCGAAACGAAAGAGCGAAGGAAAGGAATCGCCCCAGAAGAAGGTATCCATTCAGCATCTGTCATTATACAATCATCATTTCAGGTTAAATTTAGAGAGGAGGATAACGATGTTGAGATGAAAGAAGACAAGGACGAGGAGGAAAGCAGCGACGAAGACCTCGAGGTCCGTTCAACATTGGATATGAATAATGGCTCATTCATTCAGGACGACAATCCCATTCGGAAGGCGGCAAAGGAAGCGCAGAAGAAGGAAGGAAAGGTTGGCAGAATAGGAGAGAACTTTTCATATTCGCTCATATTCAGGAGAAGGCTCCTGACTTCTACGACGCGGATGAGGACGAGGACAACGAAAGATGGGTGCAGGAGCATCGGAGGGCCAAACAAGGACGAGCGCCTCCCGAGAGGAAGGTATGCCAGTTTTAAAGATCTATACCATTATCGTATCAATCCTCCACGCTTCCTACGACTAGACATGAGCTGATAAATAGACCACTATCCCCTCGCTCCCTCCGTTAGGAACACATTTCCTCTCAAAGTGCCTTTGCCTTTGCTCCAGTCTCTCGACGAGCATCGGTGGTTCAGTGGTAGAATGCTCGCCTGCCACGCGGGCGGCCCGGGTTCGATTCCCGGCCGATGCAACCTTTTTGTTTTCATCTCGTATCATGTGTGCGGTTTTGTAGGTAAACCCAAAGCAGACAAGGCTGGAAGATGGATCCGACGCTGTTCTCTCCTGTCCTGCGTGCATGGTCCTTCTCACCCGCGACTGTCAGAGGCATGAAATATACAAGGATCAGTACAGGTTAGTCATAAACCGTTCACGCAGGAAGTTTGATTCTGGTATGAGTTGACTGGATTTGGTCATGGGTGGTAGTCGGTGTATGGTGGATGCGTCTCTCTTCTGTCGACCATGGCCATGGAGGGGGTGAGAGTGTCTCTGCGTGTCTGCCTTCTCTCTCTCTCTCTGGCTGGTCGCACCCGTGACTCAGCATCAAAACAGCTTCTGAACCCCTCCCGTCTCCATGGCCGCGCTCCCACTCGAGCATTTCAAAAGTTGGTCAATCTTGTTCTACCGATCTTAAGCCTTCGGATATATTTTCTTACGTGAAAAAGTGATAACGGAATATTGTTTTCTCTCTGAGAATGGGTATGCCGAAAATGGAGGCGTAAACCGAATCAAAGATGTAGAGTAATGAGAATACCCGATTCTTGTTCGGTTAGTCATTATTGCAGTAATTTGAGTTTCATGTGTCGGATTCCTCTGCCACTATGTAGCGGCTTAGAATTGATTAGTATTCTGAGCATTGGAAGATTGCCTGGGAACATCGTTCCGGCAGCGGTGCATTTAGTTTTAGGCTCGTCATCATTTACTCCTTCCAGGGCGATGTTCGTCGAGAACTGTGAAGTTGACAACGAACGATTGACGATCGAGAAGACTGGAAAGGAAAAGAGGCGGGAGAGGCAGAAGAATAAAAAGCAGGTTCTGTTCCTGCTCATCCCTCAACTCATCGATGTTTGTCAATTGACAATGTGAATTGATACAGGGCCAGACGGGGTCTTCTTCATTCACCGCCGAAAGTGACATCTTCGTGCCCGTGAAATGCGCTCGCTGCGGGACCAAGGTTGGCATGACGGGCAGGGGTAGGGCAATGGTTCCCCCTCCAGGTGGCCGTAATGGACAACGACGAAGTGTATCACTTCTTCAACGTTCTTTCCGGCTACTCATAAGGAGGCCAAGGCGTACAGTATTCGTCCCACTTTGTTGTTTGTCAAAATTGGAAAATTGGAATGTTTTTATACTGAAATGTTGATATTGTTGACTATTGCCTAATATTGTGTAAGTTGGTAGTTTGCCCGTGTGCAAATGGTTCGGACCGTGTGACTCATTGGCATCCCTTCCCCAATCGATTGTCGACCTTTCCCATACAAGCTCCACTCGCCGCCTGATAAACTCATTTTATCACCTGTTCCGTGAGCAAAAATATAAGGGTTCTTTGCCATTTCTTTATCTGTTTCTTGTTCTATTAGTTATATCGTTGATCAGATGGCATCTCTCTACCCTTCGATTCCATCGGCGCCGCCCGAGGATCCGCCCTCCTACGAGACCGCCGCCCACGCTGATGGTCAGTCACCATCCCCACCCTTCCCTCATTACCACGACTTACAGCTCTTCCTCCATCCTACGACGAATTGTATGGAGAGTTTCGCCAGGTCGATTCCCCCCGTGGATTCGCACGATTCATCGATCGAGCCCTCACTACAATCTCCAGAACTGGTGAGTCCTCTTCTTCTTTTTCTCTCTCGGTGGTCCAGCACTCCATAAATCCACTCCCTTTCCTCGAATTGTATCTCAAGGTGCATCGTAATTAGCCTCGGGGATCCGTGCCAGGCAAAGTGCAAGAAAACGGACGAGTTCGTCCTTTCCGCATTTACAGCCTCTGCAGATAGTAGTGCAAAGTAATAGGAGAAATTCGTCAGTGGCCGACTAAAAGAACACGAGAGAAAGTGACGACGGACCCGGATGTGCACAATTCCAGGATAACAGCTTCTCAATCTCACTTTTCTGATTTGAAACCAGAAAGTCAATTTATTTACAGTGACGGCGACGATCGTCTTCGCCATCCTCAACATCGTCCCCATCGGAATGATTGTCGTCGGATCGATCAACAAGGAGAAATGCGCCGTCCAACCCTTAATTCCGAAGTATGTTCCTTTGCATTTATATCGAATGGCCGGGTGACCTCAGGTGGCTGATCGTATCTGGGTCCTTCTACCTCGCCACTGCCCTTATCTCCGGCTACGGCAAGTTCCACGAGAACAAGGTAGGGGAAGAGATACATTCTAGTGAGACAAGGGGGAAATGGTTTCAGTACGGGACGAAAGCCCACTTCTGCTTGCGACTCTTCGGAGGAATTCTGAACGTGTTCCTCGCTGTCTGGTGAGTAGGTGGAGAATAGACTGGAATGATTCTTCCTCCTCAGGTTCATTCTCGGCTCCATCTGGGTGTACTGGGTTAAGTCGAAAGTGGTCAACGATCCTGATTCTCCCAATTACTGTGACGAGTTCACGTACACGTTCTCGTTCGTCTTCATCACCCTTTCGTGGGTCTTCGTGGCTATTTCGATGTTCCTCTGCTGTTGTTGTTGCTGTTTCATCTGCTGCCGTCGTTCGAGGCACGAGCGAATGGCCCCTGCCTGAGCCCCTCCCCCTGTACAGTCCTTCGTCTGTAGATATTGCCATCCCGGTTCCGTTTCCTTGTCATCCACCACTATTCCACCTATGCTTCCTTCTCGTCCTTTCCACACTTTGATTTACACATTTCCATTCGGGTGAAGATCCTTTTGACAATTCGTTGATTGTCTGCGACATTGTAACCTTGCTGCTATCTTTTACACTGTTAATAAATGTATACTCGTTCATTCGCCGACAATCCGAATGATAAGAACGGATCTAAAAGATGGAAAATATTAAATAAGACGCGGTAAACTAAAATTCCGCCAAATCCTTGTCGATTTGAGCGAACCGACATTTTTGGCAATTGCCAATTTCGTGCTGATTCGGGTTCTCCAATAACCGCATTTTGAAGGTACTTTAGAACGCTTTATTCAGTCAGTCGGCTTCACTCGCACTCCCCAGATCCAAATTACAGTCGATTTGTAACACCAGTGATGCACAATCAGCCAATACGAATGAGCACGATTTTGGCAAAAACACGAAATTGCCAAGAATTTGTCGATTCTCCGAAATCGACATGGTTTTAGCAGAATTTTAGTTTGCAGCGTCTTATATGGAAGATTGTATGTCATTGAATGGGTGGTCCCCCTCTGGCCAGCGTGGCTGCCACAGGACATGAAATATAAAAAGGACGTCGTGGGTGGTCGCCGAATGCCCTGTGGTGGTATCAGAAGGAGGTCGTAAAACTCTGTTGCTTTCGCTAATTTGTACTTTCGGATGATGCTGCGGGATGTCGCAATAAGTCTACCGGAAGGCTTGGTCGTTGGCTGTGAGTCAGAGTGCCCTGTACTCTTCCGCCTCTCGATTAACCTCGATCGGTGGCTGAGACTCCAAGGAAGAGAAGATGCACTACCAAGTGCAGATGAGAGAGACTGAAGAAGGACCTCCTGCCACCAGCTTCCCTTCTACTCTTTACATACTGCACACAACATGTCTGGTCGTTCGGGAGCAGTTATACGGTGATTCGTCAGAGACGATAAGGAAGTTGCGAGTGAGGGAAGAGGGAGGGAGAGGAGGAGGGGAGAGGGAGGGGGCTTCCCCCACGAAAGGAAGAGGGAACGGCCAAAGGGCAGCCCCATCACAGGGCGGAACACCGGAAGTCTCCTAGAGAGGAGGCGGATTACAGTAAGCCGAATCACGTCATCGCTTCATTAACCTGCAACTCGCCGTTTATTTAGAGACCGCAACGTGATTCACGAAACTCAGTCAAATTGCTCGAAATTAGGCTAATCGATTAGCCCTGGGCTTGGCATTGATCATACTTTTTACCGATTCTCGATATCTCACTGCATTCCCGAGATATGATCTGAAAACTAGCGCGCATAGAGTGTGGGGAGAGGGGCCAAAAGGTGGGCCGCAACGCGGCTATTGGGCGCGCCGCGGGCGAAAATGAGTACCCTTCACGCCAACGCAAAAAACACCCAGAATACTAAACCAAATAAGACGATCAA
>JACMIG010002545.1:0-14886 GCA_014805385.1 Levipalatum texanum | reverse complement strand
CGTGAGCGCGCAGGACTTGATGCAACCTCTAATATTGTCCGGTATTATAGTGATGCGGAGGCGACGCACGAACTAACTTCGCGGTAAACAGCGTAATGATCTATCTTCTGCGGCAGAAGATAGATCACTACGCTGCTTACCACGAAGTAGTTCGCGCGTCGCCTCCGCATCACTATAATACCGGACAATATCAAATTCACGGCACTTGTGAATCCACCTGGTTTCCTACGTTTAGCGCAAGGTCTGTTGAGGGTAATTGTTGTGAATTTATTTGCCGAAAAATTAGCTGCGATGAATGCTCCACTCGGGTACAGCAACGCTTATTTGATTAGCGTTGTTCTTGAATCGACCGGATTCCGAAGAATAAGTGACTGGACTTTGGTGATTTTAATGAAGTAATTATATCTAAAATTGGTCTATTCGATCCTAGCAACTCTTATTGAATTCCAGCTGGTTTGGTAGGCTGATTGCGAGAGCTAACATTTGCGCCAGAGATTGCTGTTTTCTTATTAGAGGACTAGGCAGAGTATAATTGTTGTACTCAACATTTACACATTTTTATAACACTATCTCCATGCGCAAATCCACCAAGATTTAAGCGGTGCACAACGATTTTGAGTGGAACCTTTTTGGACTTTGACGTTGATTCATTGACGCGCTCAATATTAGCATCGTTTATATCTCCTGGTTGATACGCCAATCTAAATGGTTCTTATTTCCTGACTTGAAATTGAACGGTCTTTGAACTCTCTAATTACAGACATCGATCCCACGTCGTCGGATCCCCTGAGAAGGATGTCACTGGCGTGAGGAGTGAGGATGCGGCCATCGTGAGTGCTGTGAAGGGAGCGAGGGAAGAGGAAGAGGGAGGAGAGGCGAGGATAGTGGGGGGAGGAGGGGGGACCAGGAGGATCGGTACACCCGAGGAGTAACAATTGCTATTGGACGCGGTGTCAGGTAATATCACGGCTACTGATCTTTACAATTAATAAATCCATAATAATAATATGAAAAGGATTGTGGGAGGGGGGAGAGATGGAGGGAACGGTGTAGTTACAAGTACAGTTGATTGTGAGAACGAAGACAGGCAATTCGCGGTGGATAAATGTTACTAATATTAATGAAATATGGTCTGCTATTTAATGGAAGAGTAAGCAGTGGACTGGGAGGCTTTCTTTTCGATAAATTTTCTTTATCCCCCATATCGTCGATTCTGACAAACCCGGTGATCTGTTGTCGCCTTTATGATGGTAGTTTTGAAGATAATCAAATCAGACAATGACTCACTCGACGTTGGTTGAAAAACACTGATGGTGTTCTCATCGAAAGAATAGAATGCGGTCCGCTTTAATGTCTCCAAGACGAAGAAGTCTTGGTTGAAGGAAGCGCTGTAATCAATAGTGGTCAGGGAATTGATGATTATCTTCCTTGCAGGCTCCCACCGACCCCCGGGTGGCTGGAAGGGCGGGGGAATCGGAAGACTCGAAGTGCCCATCGTCGACAAACACAGGAGAATTCGGAAGGTGACAGGGATTAGGGTGACTAGGAGGATCCATGCAACAGAGTGGTCACAATTGAGTTTGAGAGCGTGAAGAGGTAATAGCTGTGGCTTAGTGAACGCATAAACTAGCAATACACAAAACCATTGCTCGTGTGCCTATGACTCATATAGGCCATGAGGAGCCTGGCCATTCAGGATACATTCTGTCTCACAATCAGACAAGGAATGTTATATTGGCGCAGCGATCCTGTGATGTCAGGGAGAGACGATATTGCGACACACTAAAGTGACCGATCCAGTAGAATTGGCGTCGCCATGTTTTGTGAATTGGAGGCTGGAATACAACACTCTAATGAGTTGACTAGTGCCGTTTCGTTAACTACTAATTTAAAAAGTGGACTGTTGTCGATGCGCCGTCAGTTCCCAGTATTACAAAAATCGCTATTGTATCTCGTGTTTCATGTCATTACTTCGTCGAAAAAAAGTTAATCTATATAAATATTTCCAGGCCGGTGGCTGCGTCGTCCACCGCATTCCGAAGAAGGAAGTCCTGGAGGCTGTGTAATCTCCAGCCGGCAGGAAGCCAAGAGGGAGGCCGAGGGGGGAAGGGGGAGGAGGTGATGAGGAAGAAGGGAAGAGTTGGAGAGGCGGATGAAGAAGAGTCGAAGGGGAAAAGGGAGGGGATTTGAGGTAATGAAGGGGAAAAAAGGTTGGAACTTGACGAAATCTGGGTGTACCATGTTCGGTGTGACAGCGAACGCAGAGAATGCGGTGATGATATGTTTTTATACCGAATGACGAGAACCGATTGACTGATCTTTGAATTCCCAGATTTAATGTGCGCTGCTTGACGCGTGGTTAACCCTGGTTTCAAATCAGTTAATGCCATTTTTGTAGGACAGAGCAGAGTGTCGAAGTGCGATGGCTTCCGACCCACGGCTCCTCCTCCTCCTCCCCCACGCACCGCCGCTCCCAATGAGTGGAATATCTTCCAGGTTAGTTAGAGTTGTCCGAGGGAAAAATCGATGCCGACGACACTATCGTCCATAGAGAGGACCCGTAGATCAGTGCGCTGTTTTTGTTTTGATATAGCAAACGGAGGAGAAACGACAGTTTGTTATTTGAAATAATCATAGATGAATACGACATGAATCGTACGTGTTAGAAGACTACGAATTATAATTTTTAGCGCCAACTCTAATCAGAACGAGTATGCAGCGCTATTCGAATTATATCCCCCCGAAGAATGTGACACGAATACTGCGGGCTACCGTTGCTATTTTTCCCCTACCAAAGTCCGGTCGGAACAATTGTGTAGCGCTGTTCGAAATATTGCAAAGTATGGTGCGACGCGAATTCTGATGGGAGGGTTTGAGATGGAATTGTAATGAAGATCTTAGCGGCTGTAAAGCGCAATTCGAATTATTGTATTGCATGATTCGTATTGTAACTTATTGGCGCGATCCTGATTAGCGATTGTGCTGTGCAATTCGAACAATTTCATGGAAGGTGCGACGTGAAACCTACGACTTATTATCTACTACTATATAAAGCGCCAGTGTGTCTGTCACTGCGTCACGACATGTGCATAGAAGGGTCCTCAAGCCGCTGGAACACCCTTACAATTAGTTCCACGATCCATTGAGCGTTTCTGACAGTGAGACAGAAATCATTGTGAATTGGACGGCGCGATAATCCAGGTGGCCTGGCGTTACAGAGTTGTGTGAATTGCCGATGGAATATTCTAAGTAATATCATGACATGAGGATAAATCATAATCTAGAAATCACGATCAGTGTTCTTACATAACTGTTTCATGCTGAAAATTTAGCACCCTCGTGAAGGGGCGAATCTGCTGAATTAGAAGAGCGGGCGGCAGAATTTTCGTGAGTAGTTTCATGTGAGTTATGGTGGGGCGATCTCAACAAAATCAGGGTATTTGATGCCACTGATCTATTCGAAAAAGGGAATATTCGGATCTTGAGACAATGGGAAGTTTGAATTGTATAGTTGACAAAACAAAAGCGCCTACGGATCTCGTAGTTCAATGGCAATGTCCAGCCTGATTACATCCAGATGATTTCATGAATATCTTGCTTCTGTAATTAGAGCGTTCAACGTACAAATCAATTGTTTGGAAATAATTGCTTGCCATAAAACCATACTATTTTTACAACCTTGAAGATCATGAAATTGATCAAAGGCGATATTTGGACTCATGAGAAGCAGAAAATAGTTAACCTAACAAATATTTCCAGCCCGGTGTCTGCACCGTCCACCACCGCATACCGCAGAAGGAAATGCTGGAGGCCGTCCGCTCTCCCGCCAGCAGGAAGGGCGCTCCCAAGAAGGAGGACGAGGGGGCAGGGGGAGGAGGTGAGGGGGAGAAGTGAAGAGTGGAAGTGGAGGATGAAGAAGAGGTGGTGGGGAGATAAGACTAGGTGATGAAAGGGAGAAAAGCATTGAATTTGACGAAATTGGGGCACCTGGTTCGGCATGACAGAGTGAACGCAGAGAGTGCGTTGATGATATTTTTGATAGGATCCCCAGTAATGATTGACTGTTCTTTGAATTCCAGATTGAATGTGCGATACTTGTCGCGCCGTTTACCCTGGTATCCAATCGGTAATTGCCTTTTTGCAGGTCAGAGCAAAGTGCCGAGGCAAGATAACTTCAGTACCATGGCTCGTCCCTCTCCTTCTCCTCCCCCACGCACCGCTGCCCCCAATGAGCGGTATATCTTCCAGGTATGCGGATGATACCCTTGTCCTTTGAGAGACCATAGATCAATTCGCCTTTTTGTTTTGAATTTGCAAAGCGGGAGTAGAACCATTGCTCAATGCCCTTCGAATAATATCATCTAGGAAAACGAGGTTCGGTCTCGTACTACAAATACTCCTACTCAACATGAATTGCACCAACTGTGTGGCATCGGTCCGCGTGGTTACCTTACCCTCGCCATTGCGCTAGTTACGGAAAAAAACAGAGAAATCGACGCTAGCCACGGGCAATAACACCTGTTCGAGATGTTTTTCATTGATAATCGCGATACGAGGATTCATTTCACACTATAAATGTAGAACAATTAGAAGAGTTGGGAGTTCAAAGACTTCTACACTGCCGCCTACCGCGAAATTTCATACCACGTGATTCGAGGATGCACTGCGGACTTAAAACTTCGGCTTTCAATTAGCAAGACAATGCGTGACTTCTGGACGAGTTGAAACAAATTTACTATCTTTCTGCAGTGGACGCTGACAATGAGTGCAGTGACTCGTGGTGGTCCCCGTGGGACGTGGCTTCCGCCAATGCTGATCTACTCGCGAGGAGGAGTTCCCGTGAGTTACCTCGAAGGTTATTATGACGGTTAGGAGAAGGAATGCAGTGGGCTACTGTAGCTCTGACGGAAATTGAGAAAGAGACGAGTTCTTAGAAACCATAAACTTCGCGGCCGCGAGTTTGTTTTAATTGAAAATGCGAAGCACAATCATCGATAAATTTATTTTTCCAATCGTAAAACATCAGGAAAAGGAGATAAGAAAATAGTAGATGTCATCCACGGGGTATGTGGCGAGCCCCGAGCGATTAGCCCAATTGGGACCATCCAGCCATTTACTGCCCTTTTCTATTACTGATAAGGGTTAGGGCGGGCGGCGGCTTCGCTTGTGCGTGTGCCTGTGTCCTCTTCGATCCGTCGGAGGTCAACCTCCACGGTCGCTGCTAGCAGCCACGGACAAAAGGATACGAGAGGGGGTGGGCGGATAGTGCTGTGTGAGGGTGAGGGGGATTGATACGAAGATTGTTACGAAATTTATGAGGCATCACGTGGGAACCAAGGTATTTGACGCCTCAATTCATTAAAAATATGGAGTGTTGGGTGGCTCTACAATAAAGTTACCTTGTTCATTGGCAACAGCAAATTACTGACTGGAAGACTGGGACAAACGAATCGAGCCCAACCAGGTGTATCGCAGCGTGTGTCCTTCACTAAATGGGTGGGATAGGAAGTAATGATGATAACTTTCCATTTTTCTTCGCACTAATATCCCTAACAAAACAGAATCTATCGAAGCGGTGTTTGATGACCGAAGGAATAAACACCCTGCAAGCGATGTGATGGAAAGCTTGGGTGGAAAGAGTTGAGCCCCTAGTAGATGATCATTGACGGCTATGTTCGCAATTCACAATTTGCAATTGGATGTGACAAAGGTACGCCAGGTTGCATTACGTCAATGTTGAAGGCTAGGGGCATGGAGATGTTTTCGAATATCACTATCCGATCATGCTGCAATTAGCGTGCGATTCTTTTTTCATTTCCCTGCGATGTGATGATGTCGGAGAGAGACGTTATTGAGCCTGCAAAAGTGACCGATCCAGTAGAATTGGCGCCGCAGTGTTTTGTGAATTGGGACTGAAATGCGCTGATGTAATACAAACGCGTTTGCGCCGTCTCAGAAGCATAAACTAGATAGAACGCAGTCGGCGAAACTATTGTCGACAGAATTCTTCATACGGAATGTACCCAGCGTACATTGGGGGCACCCTTTTCTCTAAACGCAATAACAATGATGCAATCGCAACTCTGTCATGCTACACGAACCAATTAGCAAGCGATTTGACAACTGCATACACAATTCAAACTGGCGTGGTTTTATTTATATTTTCACATGCCCGTGTGCGGCTAGACCATTTTTACTGTGTTTAGTAAGGAGGGCGGCCAGCGTACATTCCGTATGGTTAATTCCGTCGACAACACGTGTGCTCACGAAGCAGCAAACGTCAAACGTTACACTGCTCAAATCCCTGAATGTGTTTTCCAAGAACCAGGTGAATTGACGTAGTGAATGATTTAGAAACTGCTAGCTCTGCACTTAGGACTTAATCTTCTTTCTTTTTTTCTTTCTGACTAAAGATACTGAATGTGGTTCAGGGACACGCCGAGTCCGCGTCCTCGTGGAGGGGAGAATCTGCTGAATTCGAGGATGGGACGAGGACCAGGGGCGAGTGGAGGAGAGTTATCACGAGAATTACTATGAGAATCACTACGAACGGCTCTCGTGACAATTGCAATTGTTGATGGTTATCATGGAGGTCGTTACGAGAATTTCACTGGCTTCTCTGATTGTGAAATACATGCAGTAAAAGGCCCACTTCTGGAGTAAACGTGTTAGTGCGTTATGTCCTCAGATCGCATGACGGGAAACTAATTGTAAATAATAATTTAGTACGAGAACCGCATCCTGATCGTCTTCAATTCAGCATGCTTCGATATTTCATTGCCATCGAAACGCAAATGTCCCTGGTTTCAGCGCCCCCGAAGCTCTCTGTCACTCTCACTCGACCGCTCATTGTGCCGAAACAAGAAGAGGAGTCGGATTCCACGGCTGAAGTCACCGAGGTTATGAGAGATTAAGAAAGATAAGGAAGATTCAGCTCCAAGTTCCCACCAAGGCGGATTCCTGCCTGTGATCCATTGATCCTTTATCATTGGATCACAGGCACATACTCACCGACAAACGTAGGGGTTTTAGCAAATGTATAGAGGTAGGGAATTAATAAATTCCTTTTTTTTATAAATAATCTTCAAACAGTGGACGAGAACCGATCAAACCACGTGAATTGGGGATGCGCAGTAGAGTTAAATATTCGGCTTTAATTAGCAAGGCAATGTTATCTTGATTCTGTATTCAGAGTTCAATATGCAATTCAATCGAAGTTCCTTGCCGTGTGCTTGAATTTTCATGCAATTCTCTCTTTTTTCTCTCCGAATGCAAGTAGCGAACTTGGTGCAGGACATTGGTGAAGGTGACGGCGACATTTCTAATCATGCGAAATTCCAGGCAGGTGGTTGTGCCGTCTACTGCATGCCGAAGAAGGAAGTCCTGGAGGCTGTCCGCTGTCCCGCCGGCAGGAAGGGCGCTGCCAAGAGGGAGGCCGAGGGGGAAGGGGAGGAGGTGAGGGGGAGAAGTGAAGCGTGGGAGAGGAGGATGAAGTAGAGTAGAAGAGTGAGAGGGAGGGGAGCAGTGCAAAAATACCTGGGTGGTCGAGAAAAATCGGCTACCCCCCTAGATAGGTCCCAGATCTAAAATCGGCTACCCCACCTGATAGGTCTCAAAAAATTTTTCGGCCGCTACGCGGCCGCGATATCATTTCTGACAGGAAGGCTCTTGAAACCGTTAAAACTGAGAAAATGTCCCTTTGCAGGCCGATGCTGCAATGCCCGACAACCAAGTCTCTCCCTGTCCCCCCTCCGTCGCATCGTCATCCGTGCCCTCCTCTCTCAATCTCGAGCCATCCCCGCAGATGCTCCGACTCTTGTATACATTATCGCTAGTTTGTCGTTGTTTCTACGCTGCTCATCTAGCGCAGATCCCGATGACTACAGGAACGATAAAGAATGTAAATCGACTAACGGTTTCGACAGTGCAAAGCAGTACAAGGATAGTAGGATTGCTCGAATCCTTCCCCCATTTCCCTCTCCAGGAATTTCATACAACAGTGTTCAGGTCGATCCGGCGACTCTCTCCAATGCAATCCCGGGATGGCCGTTCTTTCGTGTAAATACCCCGGAACTCATGTCATGGGGCCATAGAACCATTCCACTGTCTGTATCGTTCATTATAAGAAAGTGCAAAAGCAACTGATCCACCGGGGTGTTGAACCCCCGAGCTCTCTACTCCTGGGCGAGCGCACAACCACTTCGGCCACAGTGTGAACGAGAGAGCGGATCTATGAGCCCGGGACAAGCAGTAGCATTGCGCGCTCGCACGCGGTGCAGGCACTGTCAATAAAACGCCTGCCACGATGCTTAAAATGAAAGCCATAATATTCGGCACCCTTCGGCGTAAACTTCACACTATGTAGAAGCAATCGGCTACCCACAGAGCATATGAATTGTCCTGTGTTCAGCATTAAAATGAAAAACAATCTGACCACCTTTGCCCCAAAAACACCCCCGATTTTTTTCGTTCTTCCACGTGCCACGCGCAGTATTCTGCATTAGCTGATAATCGGCGCCCTTGTCCTGATACTAGAGACCCTGACGAACATTTTGGCTACCCACAGCGGTCATAAATTGTTATTGGCACCCTATAAAAAAGCAGAACAAACTGACCACCCAGAATTTCGATTTCAGTGATTACAAAAAAAAAGTGCAGAAGGTGTGCGATTGCACACTTTCTGCACTTTTTAAGACATTTCGTCGTCCGATAACGATGTGGGTGAATGTGCTGGCTGACTTTTACATCTTCGTTGTCGTCTGAAACGGCTACCCCAAAATCCCACTTTTTCGAAAACGGCTACCCCCCAGTGGGGTCCCGACCACCCTGAACCACCCACTATTTTTCCACTGGAGGGGAGATGACGTAATGAATGGGGGAAAAGGTTGGAACTTGGCGAAATCGGAGCACCTCGTCAAGGTGATAGCGAAGAGTGAGGTGATGACATTTTTACATTGATGCCCGACCAGACCTACGAATTGACTGAAACTTGAAATTCCCGATTAAATGTGTGATATTTTGCAGCGCCAGAGAACTTGTAAATCGCGTTCCGCTAGTCGAAATTTCCGCCTCTCATATCTCGGCGCCAATAAGGAATCTGTGGCTGAATTCTTCCACACTTCGGCTAGAATCCACTGTCAAGTACCGTGCCAAATTTCAGCTTCAGATTCCTTTTCTCCTCGAAAATACAAAGAGAGCTGTCTGCTAAACAGCACAAGTCTTTTACAAGTTCTCTGGCGCTGCACAATACTTGACGCGCCGGTAACCCTGGTTTCAAATCAGTTACCGCTATGTTTGCAGGCCATAGCAAAGCGTCGCTGCGCGATGATTTCCGGCCCACGGCTCCTCCTCCTCCTCCTCTCCCACGGATCGCTGTCCCCAATGAGCGGTATATCTTCCAGGTCATTTAGGATTGTCAGAGGGGGTAACAGATGCGGGAGACTCTATTGTCGTAAAAGTCCGTTGATCAATGCGCTATTTTTGTTTAGACTTAGAAACCGGAGGAAGAACGATTGTGCAGCGCTATATATACAAATTATAGATGACAGCGACATGAATCCTACGGGTTATAAGACTACGAATTATAATTTTTGAAACGACAACTCCGATCAGAACGAGTAAGCGCTATTCGAATTATTTCCACCCGAAGAATGTGACACGACTCCTGCTGGTAATCGTTGCTATTTCCCCCCACGAATCTCCATTCGGAACGATTGTGTTGCGCTGTTCGAAATATTGCACGGTAGGGTGCGACGTGAATTCTGATGTGAGGGTTTCAGATGGAATTCTAATTCTATCCCAAAAGTGGATCAGAGCGGCTGTTCAGCGCAATTCGAATTATTTCATGGCATGGTGCGGCATCAATCTTGCAAGCTCGTCGAGAGGGAGGGGAGGACGAGGAGTGGATTGCAGCTGCCTGCCGAGAAGACTTCATTTCGGAGTACCAGGAAGAGGTCAGAGAACCGGTGTATCTTTTATTTCCGTGCCAGTGGCTGGAGGCTGGATGGCCAATTCGAGAGCGAACTACGGGAAGGATCATCCCGAATAGGAGCCAAGTGGCACAGGTGAGGGGATGGGAATCTAGGAGGGGGTGCCGACTTCGACCAGGTGTATTGCTGCATCGGTATGTCGATAAATGATAAGAAATGTAAGAGAGGATGGTAAACAAGTTTCACAATTCTGATAGCCCAACAGATAAAACGTGTCTTCTGAGAGAACGGAGGGGTACTAGGCTCGATTGAGGAGGTTGGAGGTTTTTTTAAAAATTCCAATTTCTATCTATCAAGTAATGCAAGATTACCAGGCTAATTGATTGAGTATTGTGGCGTGAATACACCGAGTATTGTAACAGTGATTCATGAGAAGAAAACATTTCTCACGTTAGGTGGATGTAAGGAAGATGACTGAGATTAGTATCGTTGGTATGTAAGATGAGAATAACAACGATGCCTTGGCAACATGTGAGGAGGTTGCGAATGTTTCTGTAGAAAATAGAAGATTCTCTTATCGAGCCATTACAGATTCCAATTCTAATGACGTTTGTTTTGGCGTCGATGTACCGGGTTTCTTGCGGTGATTCAAGAGATATCAATAAATTCATCCACGCAAACATTCTTGCTAAAAACAAATGACTTGGATATGACGACGAACAGCCTGGTTTATGAGGTTTGAAAATAGTCATAGTCTATTCAGATGGACAATCTCGCAGGGGCGGGAGCGATTGCAGCTGCCAATCAAGGAGACCTCATTTCAGAGTACCAGGAAGAGATGAGGGAATAGATTTAATGGTTTAGCGATTATTTTCTAGTAGAAAAATTTTCGTTAATTTCCTATGTATGTGTTATCAATTCATGTAATCTTTTATGCGTTTGATTCGCTCGCGTTACGGCTATCCACCTGGATTGGACATCGTGGTTGATTGTCAGCCGTGCGAGTAGTTGGAGACTGGGTGGCGAATTCGCGAGCGAACAACGGGAAGGATCATCCCGAGGAGGAGACAGGTGGAGCAGGTGAGGGAGACGGGAATCTTAGTATGGGTGCCGAGCTCGACCAGGTGTATCGCTGTATCGATATCATGCTAAATGATTTAAAATGGAAGCGAGTATGATGGAAGCGGAACTGGGAAGCGTGAAAGAGAGTATTTCACAATTTTCGACGACCAACAAATAAGATTCCCTGGCAAGCATTGGGGGGGGGCAGATAAGATGACTGGAAGCCTGGGTCAAACGAATCTAACCCAACCACGCGAATAACTTCGCCTGCTCGTTGCTAAATCATTAGGTAAAGATTGTGACGTCGATGACGTACAAATTTTTATCCCACAAAGATCACCCTACGATCTTGGTAAATGCGGTATATTTTTGGCGCCCAATCCAAGGCGCAGTGCATTGAACAGTCTTTTGCAATTCGCAATTAGCAATTGGCTGTGACGAGGATGCGCGGGTTTGCATTCCTTTTACACTTATGAGGGATATTCTTTATCTGCAAATCGATCGTATTGCTTATTGGAGACAATTATGCATTTCACTATTAGAATAAGGTTGTGGCAAAGATACGCGAGGTTGCACCTTTGACGTGGAAGATGATAAGATCATTTTTGTATTCAATAGGCTATCTTGCTATTCGAAGTTGGAAATGCGCTGTGATAAAGGTTCGCGGATTGTATTTCCTTGACGCTAATAAGGGAAGGGAAGTGATTTCGAGTTTCACCGCCTGATCATGCTGCAATGAATGTCCTATTCCTTTTTAAACTTCGCTGCGATTAGGAGGACTTGTATGGTTCGTGAAAATTACATGTTCTTAGGTTCGCTCGCAAGCACCGTCGATTGGTAACACTCGAACAACTCGCAATTAAGAATGTGCAGTGGCAAAGATGCGCGTGGGTAGAATACCTAGGTTCCTCTTCTCATGGTTCCAACAAACCACGTGATTCGTTGCAGCGTTTATTATGGAAGATTCGAAGATAATTAATTCTGGCAATGATTACTTGTTCAGCATCAATATTTTAAACATATACATCAATATTTTAACATATACATCAATATTTTTCACGTCGAAACAGTGCAATTCGGTCCAGCCTGTGTATCCAGAGTTTTTTTTGCAGCTCGGGGGAACGGATCTGGTTGGTTACCTTAATCTCCTCCATTCTCGTCGTTTCAGGGCCACTCTCGTAGTACTCGGCCTACTGCGAAGATGACCAGGGAAGTGCACACTCGTGACGTCACAGCGAAGGACAAGGAAGGAGGAGAGAAGGAGACCCCTTCGGCCCCTGTGGAAAAGGCAATGGAGACGAGAACGTGTGGAAGAGGGAGGATGAGGACTGCTGAATGATTGTGAGTGTATTGCGGCCCAGTCGAAAATTAAGAGATGCCGTGCGCGGAATTGTTTGATCATCATTCGGAACGGGAATTCAGCGGGTCGCTATTTCGTTTGGAAAATTATTTTTCATCGTACATCTGAGAGAATTAAAGGTGCAATCACGTCATAACACAATCATTTGGAACGGGAATTGAGTAGGTTTCCGGTACATTCTGAGAATGAAGATTTTTTTCAGTGAATTGAAATGTATGCCGAATCGATACCTTCCAGCGCCGCTCCCCGACGAGCTCTTCGACGTGTATGAGCACATCATGGCTTAGGAGGCTACGATTGAGGAGCTGGGATTTTTTTTTCTTTTTTTTTTACATTTTGTCCGTAACCGATTCACAAATCGAGTGATCGAATATTCCCACGCTAATTGAGCGCGTAATGTGGCATGAGTTCACCAGGTTACTGTTAGCAGGAAGCGGTTCAATGGATGATTCAAATGGGGCGTTTTTAAACGCAGCATTGGCAACACGAATTATCTTTCGATCGTTAAAATTATCATTGAGTGTGAGGAGAGACGTGAATGCACTGGGTTATTGTTTCCCGGGATTCAAACGGTGCAATTAAAATGATCATTTGAAAAATTTGAGATGAGATAAATACTGATTGTATGACGCAGCCTGGTTTATGTTATCGACAAAATAATGATGCCTCTTTAGATGACCGATCGCAGGGGCGGGAACGATTGCAGCTGCCCGCAGAGGAGACCTCATTTCGGAGTACCAGGTGGAGGTGAGGGAATCGATCTATTGGTTTAGCGATTTTTTCCTAGTATTCTAATACAGCTTTCACCTCTAATCATTTTGCTCTATCTTATATGAATTAACGTAATGTCCGGAACGGCTATCCACCTGGATTGAACATTATGGTTAATTTCAGCCGTGTGTGTGGATGGAGGATGGGTAGCGAATTCGCGAGCGAACAACGGGAAGGATCATTCTCTAGACATTTAGTGTAATTTTTCCTTCCAAGTTTTTTTTACTCAACAGCCCGTTCTCAAGCCAGTAGTCCATGAAATTGCTTTTCCTCGTTGCTTCACGTATGCCTTATGAGTGACTGTACTCATTCGTATTTCGTTTTCTGAAAAGATGACGATAAACATGATGATGATGATGATGATCCCGAAGAGGAGCGGAGGCGCAGGTGAGGGGGGGATGGAGGGATCGCCGAGCTCGACCAGGCGTATCGCTGTATCGGTATCTCGATAAATGATTAGAAATGTAAGCGAGGGTGATAGTATCTCAGGTCGCCCAAAAATAAGAATGTCGCGAAATGTCCAATCAGGTTAAGTTGACCAGGTAAAGATCGGGGGGCAGGTGAGATGACTGGAGGACTGAGACAAACGAATCGAGCACAGCCAGGTGAATCGCTGAGCGTGTCCTTCACTAAATGAGTGGGGATTGGACGCAATGATGATAATTTTTTCAATCGTTGCCCTATTAGCAATACAGACATACTAACCAGGTGCATTGCTGCGTCTGTATATCGCTAAATGGTTTGGAATGGAATCGGCGATGATAGCTTCTTCTTTTCGCTTGGCGAATTATTAACCGCCCCATATAACAGATTTTCTCGAAGCGTGTTTGACGACCGAAGGGATAAACGCCGTGCAAGCGATGTAAGGGTAAACTTTAGGGATGGCTTATTGGATAGTTTTGATCCAATGGATCTCTGTCTAGAATCGACCGTTCCATTGGAACGAAGGTATATGCAGATTGGTGTCTGGAATTCCATTTCTTGCTGGAATTCCATCTCTTGTTGGAGTTCCATTAAGAATGTAGACTGACTGTGAAGGAGACTGAAAGGAAAGGAGACTGGATCTCTCCTCCTTAATGGAGTTCCAATAACCTTTTGCTCTCCGTCTACTGGATCCAATGGAACGAGACAGCCAGGCGAAAAGGTCATTCTCTCTTACTGGAACTCCATGAAGCGATCCAATAAGCCTTCCCTAGTAAACTTGGTGTAAATGAGTCGAGTCCAACCTGGTGAATCGCTGCATATGAAGATCGCTAAAAGAGCGTTAAATTCAACGGTTCAAAAAATTCAACGGTTGGGTGCGACGTGAATCTTGCGCGTTTATTGTTAGATATTTTTGGTTTTTTTGGTGATAGAAACTGTTTCCTAACATTTATGCGGAATTGTGCGGATAAAGTAACGTGAATTCTACGGGTTTCAGAAGGAATTGTAATCTTTCAAAGCATTTAGAGCTGGGCATGAGCGAGTGCGGAGCGGTATTCGAATATTTCCACGACAGGGTGCGACGTGAATCCTGCGGGTTCGATTGTGAGATGGAATTGTAATTTCTCTTCAAAATGCTGACCAGAACGATTGTGCAACGGTACTCGAAAAGAAATATTCGGCTTTTGCAGGGCGGCCGAACTGTCCCAATCGTGCCCGTCACTCCGTCTTCCATTGCGAGCTCGTCGAGAGGGGGGGGGGGAGGATGCGGAGTGGAAAAAGGTTAAGGATAGGGAGCCGGACTTAGATCACGCAGGCGCTGCCCCATACCCATTACTCCCC
>JACMIG010002543.1:4003-14905 GCA_014805385.1 Levipalatum texanum | reverse complement strand
AAAAAAAGTGCGCTGATTAACCCATAAACCCTTCTAGAAAATAAGAAAAAATCTGGGTGCGCTAAATGATAGGGAGGATTTTAAAAAAATCAGTGAAATTTCGAATGTTCTAGAACTCGGCTAAAATGGCGTTTTCGCGAAAAAGTGAATATGACTTAAAACGTGCGCCTCATGCTCCCGAGCACGCAGGTATACATTTGTCCGCTCAAAACCGCCTATTTAAAAAGTTATGCCCAACGGAAGTTCGAATTGGGTCTCGAAGGGGAAATTTTTTTTACCCTTTTTCGTACTTTGGACCCCCAAAGGAACCAACACACCAAATTTGAGCCGATTCTGAGATGGGCTGTTCCGCTGCTATATGAACAGTGGTCGAAACTTAGAAAATTTCTGTCTTAAGATCGCGTTCGTTGCCATGAACATGGGAATGACGGCGGTGCTGGCTTATGTTGTTGCGGGTATGTTATTTGTGATGTGTTTCACCCACCTCATTATTATTCCTCATAAATATTTTGAGCAATTGAACGCACATGTTCCTTTCTCCGAATAACAACAAAAAGACGTCGTTTAGAATTCTTTGCAGGCACACGTTACTACACGCTTTTTCACTCGGCCACGTCGATTCCGCGATGGATTCGAGTAATTTTCATGCTAGAAATAAAGTTTGAATTAGAAAGTTTTCAGCCCTTCATTTCGACGACTCTCGTCGTCTACATCCATCCCACTCTCTACTACAGAGCGAATACGCTGAGGAAGAAGGCCATGCGAGCCATGGGGGTCAGTTCATATAATACATGATGCATTGTCGAGATCCCCGAGCAGTTCTTAATTAACGCTCCGATTTTTGTGGACGTTTCCGAACGACCAACAAAAACCGAGGAAATCAACATCCAGCCTGATTGGAAGCGCTTGAGTTCGAACCTACACAGATTCCTTTCCAGTGCTTCCGGACGCCCTTATCTCCTGTTGGTCCGCGAGTAATTTCCGTAACTGGTATGTTGTGGGGGCTCGGAAGGTGTTCTTTTTAGCGTTCTGTCCCATTTCGTCCCTTTACAAGGCATGCACAATGAAACGCATGGGGTATGGCCATGTATTGTCAAGTGCCCAAGCAATTCTAAATTATCGATCGGGAGGCATAACGTCAGGTTCCTGTATCTCTGCGTTATCAAATAGTTTGTTTCTCAAATTTTGCAGGCTTCGGTTGGAATCCAGGTCCAACTGGCATGCAAAATTTCAGCTTCGTAGCCCTTTTTGTTCCAGAGATACAGAAGAGGACTATGAGATAAACACAGTGTCGCGGAACGGGAAATTAGAATTTCTTGGGCTCTAGACAATACAAAGAAACGCATCTTTGCAGGCCGCCCTCTCGCCTTCACTCCGTCCAACGAGGCCTCCATGTACTTCAGGGGATACGCTGATAAATGGGCATAAATTTCTTATCACTAAAATTCAAGCAATAAAAATGTTCAAAAAGGACATGAAAATGAAATAGAGAAGTCATTTCATTTCCACGCATCTGCGTAACCATCGAAGTACATCTTGGACTTGTTGGCTCCGACGAAATTGAGCTGCTTTCCTAAAACAATTTATATCGACGAACACATCGAATGAATTCTCACCGGAAACAGACAAGATTCGAGCGGATCCGATGGGGGAAGAAGTTGTGGGAAGAACCAACTGAAAGAATCTCATTGAGTAAGGCACTCAAATTCATAAGTTATCTTTTTTCAGAAACATAGACCACTAACGACTATATTTATCGCATTATCCCGTACCCCGAGCGTCCTTTTAATCTTCCTCCACTGCTCCCTCGCTCTCCTCCACAGTACTGGATGGAAGCGAATGACGATGGCCATGGAGACGAAGGGCTGCAAGTTCGTTGAATCTTGATGAATGGACTGAAGTGTTTCATAGTGTTAAGTAACAAGTACCCCTAAGAGATCTTAGGCGAAAAAAATTGCTGCTAATTGAGGGAAGGTAAAACACAATTATCTATTTATCTCGTGCGAAAATAACTTTACCCTTTTCTTTTCAGCGGAAAAAAAATGAAAATCTGCTGCTGTCGTCAGTCGAAGCCACAAAATATCCCAGAAAAAAGATGATTGTTGTGTGACCCTTATCCAGCTGGGGCCGTGGGCTGCGGCATGGAGGAAGATGTAGAAATTCGTGCCGCCCCCCACGAAGACGAGCACAAGAGTCAGGGCCATGGCGAGGGAGACCGAGAGCATCTCAAGCATCGACGATCTACACTCTTTGCCGTCTCATCGTCACCCTACGAACTCAACCAGCCAGGGTTTGTTTGAGTCGGATTCTGCGCATTTGATAAGAATCATGTTTAAATCGATTTACCACGTACGGAACGTAGATCTTCAGCAGCTGAGCGGACCTCTCTGCATCAGCCGCTGCGTATCTGCAAAAAGTAAATGGTATTCCACATTCCGATAAACCTGGCTGCCATTCGTAATGTATAGAAATGTTTCAAATCTAGGAAAAATACAAGATCAAGACATCTACTCGATTTGATAGCGCCATCCGTTATTATCCAAGACATTGAGTTCTTCCCTACCTCGCCTGTACATTCTTCTCCCCCAGTGCGTATCGATGCTGCAGGACGGCCCTCACTCGCTGACGAGTCCCAAATTGGATAAGGAACCACAACTGCAAATTATTTCTTGTGTATGATTCCTTCCTCTCCGAGAATCTTGCCTATACAATGCACTAGCTAATCACAGACCTCTTCATAAGTGCGGTCCCCAAAGTTTTTGCTGGTTTTTGTTGGCTTGACAAGGCCGGTAAATGCGAACTAAAGTGAGCAATGCAGAATGTACAATATGATCCTACAGGGAATTGTAGGGCGATCAGAATGCTCGTGCTGATGACGTATGCTGGGATTGTGAAGGTTCCTGCAGATGATTAACCTGACGGGTTTCTCAATCCTGAAACCTTGTGAATACAAGTAGCCAATGAAAGTGAGCGGGCCGAGCTCCGCGAGGAAAAGAGCAGTCATTACGAAGGGGAAAGAGTTACTGCCGGCATCGTAGCTCTTAAATCTAAAAGGAGCTGCAGATCTTTAGTTCCACCCTCTCTTTCTTCACCTCCACAGTGCCCAGATATTCTCAAGCTGCAGGTTCAGCGGGCAGAGGACAGTCCAGTACAGAACTGAAAAATGGGGCAGTTTTGATGTTCTCGGGAGGGTATCTCACAAAATCCCTTGAAGAAAACTGCTTCTCGGCTCGTGCTCAGTTTGCCTGGAGTAGTTTATCTTTCTTCAGACAGTATTGGTACCAGTGAATGTCGTATTATCCGGAATCCTCGCGCAGCTGACGAGAATGTCGATGATGGGAGAAATTATGAGGATCATTCTCAGGTTGGAATGGATCACCTAGAATTGAGAACATAATGATGTCCGGAATCCAGGTGGTTACAATACTTTTAAACTCTAACTCCAACCTTGGCCCTGTAGATGAACACCGCAAATGCTGCACACAGTGCAGAACCAATGAGGATGGAGAATATTACGAGGAAGTGGAAGGTCCTGGAAAAGGGGATATAGTATTATGGTATGCAGGAGTATATTCCAAGATTAAAAACCCCCAGCACTTCAATCCCAAGTCTTCTTGCCGTTCTTTGCAGGAGACTCGAGCGAGCTCCTTCTGGAACTCGGTTTTATACCCCCCCCCACCCCCCCTCACTGCAATGGCTTTTCCTCGGTCTTTCACTTCCAATCAATTGGCCTTTACAGTATTGCCATTTTTATTTCCAAGTAAGTGTTGCTCTCTGTCCTTTTCCTATGTACGCAGCAAAGTCTGCCTTTCCACGATTTCCGACTCAAGCTTGAAGGGAAATGCGCAATATCCTCGTTGCGATTGAAGCAGCGTGAATTCCATGCGATCGTTCAAATGAAATTCTCCGCTGGAAGCTCTAGATATCGCAAGTCACTTTTTTTAAATCGTCGATCGATTAAATGAAGTAACGAGGATCGACGCCTTCAATAACTGAGCAGTTGACTTACAGCGTGGCTTCCTTGCAGCAGGCAACGGTCGAGTTCCATTCGTCGAACATTTCTGAAATTCAGGTTTGTATTTAGTGCCCCTTTTACACCCGTCCAAAGTAAAAGAAATCCGATGACGAACGGAAACATAGACTCTTTCCGGAGCCGCGAAACATAAGAAGACATCTCCATTTACTGGGCAGTTCCGACACGCACTCATATATTTGAAATAATGGGGGCGGCGAAAATCAAACGAGACAATCTAAAAGTCTCACGCCACAACGAAATTGCGGGGGAGATGGAACCTGGCACGAAAGGATGTTTTCAAATGGAAGCAGATGAGGTGCAACATGTAATCAACGACGACAGGATGTGTCTCACAATCAGAAATGTCTGAAGATTCTCCGCTCGACTCGTCTTTTCTAGACGTTGGTTTTTTTCCAGTCCACGAGGCACTTTGAATTGTGCTGTAATTTCAGAGGTACGCTGTGAGACCAAAAGTTTGGGACAGTTTATTCAACACTTTTTTCGATAAAAAGAGTAGATAATGTGCCAACAACGAAATAGACAATCATGTGCATTGTTATCCTCATCTGAGCTATCAATATCTTGTCAGAAATCGCTTATGAGTAGTCATCCGTACTTGGGAGGCGGCGAGTATGGAGAAGGCGTGCGTGGTGGGGCCTCTGTTCAAATCCTCTCAATCAGTCTATGCCATGGACATACTTGTGGTTGGAGGAGGCGCTGGCCCTGCATGGCAGACATGGCAGTGGTGATGGTGGTGGTGGTGAGGAGAAGAGGGAGGGGAGGGAGGAGAGGGAGGACGGGTTGTTGTCTTTACTGATACGGGATAGAAATGGGAAGCGACTGGGACGGAGAGGAAAGCGATGAACACCAGGAGAGAGAGGGACTTCATGGCCTCTCTGAGAATGGACCTCGATTCTCTTGTGAGATTCTTCCATTGCGTGCACCGCCAGACATTCTGAGCCGATTGAGACATTCCTGGTGGTACATTTCAGGTGCAGCACTGCAATTGAAACGTGTGAGGATTGATTGGAGGGATATTCTGAAAAGAATGGCTACGATGCGTTGTTGGCACGCTAATTTGAACTCTTCAAGGTTCTTTTATGTTTTTTAAACAACGCAAAGAAAATTGGAGTACATGCAACATTCATCCGTTTTAGATTACATTTGAAGCATATTTGAATCATACGCAAAGTGAATACGATCATCAATGGAAAGAGACACGCATCGAGATCAAGTACGCGACATTTTGGTTCGAGTTCGAATGGATTACGCAACTTGCAAAATATTGCACTGAATGGGTGAAAATGTAACTAAGCAATAAACTATAAAACTATTAGGCAACTACCGGTGGAATCTGTTTGAACCATAAGGGCAGAAATATTTGACCCAATGTTTGAAATTTAGGCTCTTATTTGATTAGATGCTTCTTGTGGTCGCATCCGAACCAGTAATTGGCGATCGACCGCGGATTTCCGACCACCGTCATGTTGCTGAAAATAGATAAATTATTTACAAGGAATAGAGGCATCTCATATAAAATGGCCAAAACTAAATTTAGCGACGATTAGGGAAAAAAGGCCTCTTTTGGGATTTCTTTGCCAAAATTGGTACAAAAATGCCGGGGATTTCTGATACGCGGGAGGTAAAGTGCAAGCACGCCCAACACAGAAATCCAAAGATAGGCCATGTTCCCAAATCGCTGCTTAATTTAGTTTGGGCCATCTTATATAGGTTTCGTTGGTCAATTATATTCGAGCGCAACAATCGTGCACTAATCCAAGTGCATTCTCCGTTAAAATACATAAAAATCCCAACCCTCTGAAATTGGTGGTCCTCCAGTATTTGGTGCCGGCGAAGAGGAAACTCTCGTTGGGATTCAGCATCAGAGCGGCGTCGATTCGATCAGGACGGCGGTCCTGAAGAGAATCGTCAATCGAGGTAAAACTGTCTCGATTCTGGTTCCTTGGATTCCCCCCTCTAACACTGATCACAAAGGATGCTATGAATGAGTTGGTATTGAGATCTTGGAAGAGGGAAATAATGGAAAATCTGACAGTGTACTGGAAGATTTGCTTGATTGTCCGCGGCCAGGATCTTCCCATTCCGTCGCGGGGGTTGAAGGCCCAGAAGCGCTCCTGAACAGAGGACTCTCTTCAGACACTGAATTATTTAATTATATTTTGTGGATATATAACAGCGCACAATTGCCAGAATTGTGAGTTAAAGAATAAATTAACAGATGTGAAACGTATCCTGGTGTCAAATGAATGAAAGGAGTTTCAAAACTGGCACTCACCTTCTTGAAGAAGTATGGCTGGTCGTCTCCATGCCAGATGAATCCTGCATCGATGGAAGGAGGCATGTCCTTCAGGCCCTGAACAAAATAGTGTCATACAACTCAATTGTGCCAGGGTACAAAAATGGAGCGACACGAACCGCAATGGGCTTGGGATACCCGTGGTGAAGGTGACCGAAGGGCGACAACAGCCAGTACTGCTCGCCCTGAAAATGGAGATGAGTGCATTTATTTTCTATTATTATTTTTGATCTTGTTAACTTTTCATGTTGTTAGAAGTGAAAAGAGTATATCTTTTTGAGATCACCTTGAAGACATACGAATCGCCATCTCGATCGGTCATGATTTCGTCGATGTGGGCTGAAGGGAATTGTTAATTTCAAACGGAAATTTTCACTTGACTGTCTGAATACAAATATGCATTGATAAGTAGTATCCGAGAAACACAAATGTAATGGATAAAGAGTGGAAACCTTCGAACGGCCAGTCGTCCTCGATTTTCCTCGGCCATCCCTCTTCTATTCCGCCTTCCTCGCGTAGCTTCCAATACCACGCCCCTGAAGGGAAGAGATCAAAGATCAATGATCAGTTTACCCCTGAACGCGTAGAGGGTCCCATTGCCGAGACGCGTAATTCCATCGACAGTCGCGTGGCGGCAGATATCGGGACGGGGAGCGGCCACTTCGGATGTGATCGTGAGGGAGTGCTGGGATGAGATAGAGATAAGAATTGTACTGCTGAATTATCAGACCACTAAATCATCTTTTTTTACTCAAAAAATCAATCTCACATCTCGATCTCCGGAGTGCTTGAATGAAGTTCCCTTGTCGCCGTAGAGCAGAGCCATGCCACGAATGTCATCTGAAACGCCTTCTTCCTCCTGTGTACTAATCACAGTACCATCTCATAACTGTATTTATGGCTGTTAATTGTATCTGACCCTCATGCAGATGTATCCGATTGCCAGTGTATTGCTGGTAGTACTCGGCCATGACTGCGTGTCTGTTGGAGGAATGCTGAGGAGATCAAAGATCAGACTGGAGAATGAGAGAAAAGGCCACCTTGAGGCCGAGTGAATGGCCGATTTCGTGCACTGCCACCATGTAGAGATCGACTGTGCCGGTGACTGAATTAATTCGATACGTTTCAACTTTGGATACTTGACAAAGAGTTTGCAGTTCACTTAATTACAGCTTTTCCGCTATTCTGAACAGTCAACCACAAGTAATTATTCACTTCAGACATGTTCTATGTTACATCTTGCTAAATTGTTTTCTCGAAAAGCGTGAATCCCGGTCTATAAGCGTCCATATTCAGATGAGACCACACAGTTCGGGTGCAAGAATGTCTCGGAAAGTCGCACCGGACGTTCTGACTGGCGGATTTGTCCGCCTCCGGGTGGATTACAGTCTGAGGCCGATTACACTGATAAACTACAGGAAGTCCCTTGATGACTGGACCTTGGCGAGTGAAACTTTCATGAATACTTAAAAGTTTTATCGAGCATTTATCAGTGCATATTCACTAAAGAACTCCTCTCAATAATCTCATGCTGATACATTTTATGGCATTTAGCTTCAAACCCAGTAATTTCTTTAGCTCGGTACGCTTCATAGAGGTATCGACGATACGTTCATTACATTTGTCTGCTTTTCATTAAAGTTCCTACCACTCCTCTGCAGGCTCCTACCTCCTTTCCCTGGTGCCCAAGCCTCGGCCTCATCGAAGTGGAGTTCGCCCCCGAAGCGAGGGAAGAAGGCGTGGGCGAGAACGTTGCCTGAATGAGATCAAAGTAAATCGAAGATTTCATATTTTATGTCCTGGATTTTCAAGTTGTTTGTCTAGAGGAAACCGGTGATCTGATGTGAGATTAATTCATATCGCATTAGATTCATTGAATGTCCGGAAGAAACATATTCGCCCTCCTAATAACTTATTTTTCCATGTTTCACTCCATTCATAACATTCGATCTAATTGTCTCGGTCTGATGTGTTCTTCTAATTGGTTTGGAAAACAAATCCAATGAATCCTCTCACATGACTCCCCATTTACGCGCCCCCTCCCCCCTCTCTCGGTATTATCACACCTCTTCAATTACATCACTGCCCATTGTAGCCTCTCGTCCCTGTTCTCTGCATTCCTCATTCCTCTCAAAGTAATATTATTATCCATCCTCAATCGTCTGGCTTCTCTCCATTCCTCTATTCTCTCACCTACGAGAGACTAGACAAAAGAAGAGACGGCAGACGATTGAGGATGGATTCTGCATACCCTAGTAAATAACCTCGATATTCGTGGCTAACGGACCACAGTTCAAACGGCGCTTCGCTCTTATCTCGTGCCCGATTAGACTCCTCCATTCCCATGGACACCGGAAATTTGGACAAGTCTTTTGATGGGGAGAGAAAGGCTCCTGTGACGTCACTGTTGTCTTTTGATAAATATTGCCACGAGCACTTTTCTGACTAAAGATCGCGTTCAGGAAATGATTCGTTTGAACAGAAGATGACGGGGATTGTGATGGGATTAGGAAGAGGTACACGGTCCATTGAAAGGCCTTCTCTTTGTCTGGAAACTCGTTCCTCTTGAATACCCTAAGGGACGAGGGAAGAGGCAAAAGAGGAGAGGACGGGAGGGGAGGGGAATTATGAGTGAGGTTTTCCAATCCCTCTGATAAGCGCTGCTACGCATCCACGATGACCGTATAATTGCTCGTAATTTCTCACACCGACACTCAGAATGACAGGGAGGGAGAGAGAAGAGAGGGAGGGGTGAAAAGAGAAGGGCTGCAGAAAATGTTATTTTATGTTTCACCGAAGGGAGAAGGAATCTAACGATGAAAATTATTATGATATGAATTCGGCAAGTCATTGCCAATAAATTCCAAATACATCCGCCATGATTCGTCAATAACGAAAGATGGGACACATGATACCTGGAAGGCCAAAAACAAAATATAATATCTGACCTTTCGCATTGGTGATTGAGGGCCCATCGAATGGATTGCTGTCCCCGTGTTCGCCCTCCGCGAACACGACACTGATATCGACGGGGCCGTGCGAGCGGTGGAGGAACTTCAGATTTGTCGATTCCTCCCAGGTCTGCAAGATGGAGGACTTGTGACGTTTTGCCATTTGGCGACCGAGTCCTATTGTATCTCCGCAACGATCAGATTCCAAGGACGAGGAAAGCTATTGAAGAGGACCCGAAGCATCGCTTCGGGTTCTCCATAATAGAGTTAAGTTAGTGCCCACTGTCACACCGAGAGGAATAAAAGCATCGTATTTCAAAGCAAATTATGGTTAGCAAATGAAAGATACCCCGAATGCCTTTCGCAGTGCATTACGCTGCTTCGCTGACGACATCTTGTAGGATCTCCGCGTTATTCGCCACGTTATCGATTGGTGACCCCATTTTGAGCCTGGGAAAGCGGAGCTTATTTATTTCATTAGTATCGTCTGGTGCAGGGCTTTTTTGTTGGATTCTCTTCTAATTAAACATTTCAGCAAAAATTCTGTCTGTTCCATTCAATTTTGAGTTGTGTTTCTGCGCCAGTATGAAATAGTTCCGTACGTAGGAACTAGCGATATGTTGTCGGTGGTACATTTTTCCAAAAAGAAACCGGTACAGATTGACAAAAAAGATTGACAAATCTGTACCGGTTTCTTTTTGGAAAAATGTACCATCGAGAACGTATCGCTTCCTCCTCGTCCGATGGTATCTTCTCCTCTCCTCCTCTTCTCCTTCCTCCTCTTCTCTTCTTCTCCGTGCCCTGTCCCCTTCAGCTGAGCGGGAACACCGAAGTCCATTCGAGTCTGCAATCGAAAGAGTCGCTCTTTTCCGCCTTCTGGGTGTGGGCAAAGGGAATAGAATATTGACGTGTGGGCACTGAGCCGTTCCAAATATCCCGACATTTCCCATGGGGGTAAGGTTATACGGGGGAGTGGGTCTCTTCCAGACTACTTCAATGGAGAGAGTCCGTAGTAATCGAGAGAGTGCCAGACGGTAGACAGACTCTTTTCCTTCTGTAACCCGATGCTTCTGATCACATGGCCACGAGTTGTTGTCTCCTTCTCTCGTCTCTCTTCTTCCCCGCGCACCTTCGATGGTTAAAAAGGAGGCGACGCGTGAAGGAGAAGAAGACCCGTGGCGAGTGGCGGGGAAACCGTGGCTGCTTTGTGTTGAGATCTGAAAGACCTCTCCTTCCCCCCTCTCCCCTCCCCCCTGGTTTCGAACGCTGAGGTCATTCCCTCCCCTTTCTTTGGCCTGCCGTGATAGATGCGGTCATTTGCATTTGAACCACCGATCTTTTGTGAGTGTCCCGTAACAGAACAAATGACCCTTGCGATCATGGAAGAGGTCTATTTACTGGGGGGAAGAGGATTCCATGGACTTTGCAGATGGCTCCTCCAACATCTGTGGCACTCGGCAATGAAAAAGAGAAGGGATAGAGTGGGGGGGGGGGGCCAAATTGTTTGTTGGTAGGGATTAAAAACCCACCGGGGGAGTCGGAGGGGTTCGAAAAATCCAAAAAGTGTGATTATTAACCAAGACAAAAAAAACCCGCCATCCCCCACAGAGCAACAAACC
>JACMIG010002542.1:0-14908 GCA_014805385.1 Levipalatum texanum | reverse complement strand
GAACTACCTTCGCGGTAAGCAGCGTAATGATCTATGTTTTGTGGCAGAAGATAGATCACTACGCTGTTTACCGCGAAGGTAGTTCGCGCGTCACCTCCGAATCACTATAATACCGGACAATAATATTATAGTCATTTCCTCTTCACGTCATCTACAAAGGGCATGGCGCGATGATGTGCAACACATTTTCATGTTTTAAGTCCTCCCTCATCCTCACCGGCATTTGTAGCATCTTCTTCACCATCCACTCGAGATTCTCATAGTCCGTGGTCTGCAATTGAAAGCATCGCACATCAAACATCTCAAACAATTCACCGTTGGATTTTTGTTGACTGGTGCGCTCCGAGTGCTCTCGGGATAAAACTGCAAAGAGAGAATGTCTACGGGGCATAATCAAATCTTGTTTGTCAGCATGAAAGATTTCTTCTCACCCCTCGACGACTTCCATCTTCACTCTGACACGTCGAAGCACAATCATCGTAGTCATCGACGCCCTATAAACATAAAGTACTCCTCTTTCACTGCGTTAGAAAACCTAACCTTCTTCTTGCCCACTATCGATTGGTCGTAACGGAAGTCTCCCGTGTCCTGAAATAGGATGATTTCTGAAGAATTACGATGAAAGCATTATTTTAGGTTTCAATTCACTGACATCAATGAATTTAGGCTTCCATTCGACACCACAAGGGAGCTTCTTGGAATCTCGGACCAGCTCGGCCTGTAATTACACTGTTCATGACAATCTCACCCAGACGATACGATTCCGACGCCTAAAAATTCGAAATTACCTAAACTCACCTCAACCCAAATCCTGTATTTTATGCCTGGAAGAAGGGCATCGGCTGGCCAGTTCTTATTGCTCCTCTCCCCGCGGAAGGCGACCAGAATCGAGCCCTGCGATCAAGAAGTATTTTGGGGAGAATACATGCCTCTGAGTTTTTTGAAATGGGATTTTTTTAAATTCACGCACCGACAGGGGACCCCCCCTGTCGGTGCGTGAACTTATTTTGAACTTATTTTGCCATTTGCTCAGCTACCGCGGTTCGTGCTTCACTCCTTCATCTCTCACTCAAAGTGCCAGTCATATTATGGTCCAGCTTACTACTTGACCATGCAAATGCTTCTTCCAGCAAAAAGATCCCCTTCACATTTCGGTCTTTCTTGGGGGCATTTCAGGACCCTGAATTTGCCCCCCTTTTTTTTCCTCCCCAACATACGGGACGAGTAGAGCAGGAGAAGAGGGGAAGAGAGGAAAAGGGAGAAGAGAGAAGGATGGGAAGGGGAAAGGGGAAGGTTTGGAGGAGGACAGAATGGGCGAGGAAGTGGAGTGCTGATTATTTTAACACTTCTTGGACCGCATAAAGTGCTACGCCCTTTCGATGTAATGCGATCAAGGTCCTTTTAGTGGCATTCGCGGTTGCCTACACATCGTAAATAAAATTTTCGGATCATGCTCAACGAAGGCTATGGTCCCCCGATCCTTTTCGATTTCCTCGCTCCCTTCACTCGAACTGGGAATAATGAATGGAAAACTGATGGAAACATGCATAGCCGTTGGATTGCAGGTGAATTTCCGCAAATGGGTACCTGCAAGAGAGCAAGGGAACCAATTACAAAACAATGCAAACGACACGAAATCATCGACTGTACCGTTTACCTCGGATGCAAAATCACCCTTCCGTTGAACCAAGCAGGAGAAGTTCAAAGGAGGATTCAATCCGGATGGCATGGAGCAAGCTGAGCAGATGCCTCAAGAACTGAAACCTGGAAATAAAACGGAGAGCCCAACTATTCTAAAGCTCCATCACATCGGTGATACTGTACGGATGCGAGACCTGGACACTTCGCGAATCGGAGAAGCAGGAGCTGCGAGTTGTGCAACGGGGAGAAGAATGCTCGGAATTACTGTTATGCATCGCTGGACAAACGATCGAATCCGAAGCGAGACGGAACTCAAGGACTGGGGCAGCGAGGAGTCTAGACGCAAGTTCGATTGAGCAAATCGATTGAGGAAGGTGGAAATGGAGCGATGGGCAAGCAAAATAATGATTTGGACTCCTTACAACCACGTACATAAACGACGACAAGGCCTACCGTTCCCGAGACGGCGGAACGAGCTGAAGAGGATACTGGGCAACTCATGGAAGAACATCTCCGAGCAACAGTGGAAGACGATCGACATTCACTTCCTGTCACATGATAAAGAAATTCAAATTGAAAAAAAAACTGATTTGCAGCGGGATCATGCTAGTTGCCGTCGAAAGTACTCAGCAACAAAGCGAGCACGATATTTCCGTCCACATGTCTCAGAGCTAATATGGAAACTATGGCTGATTTCTATCACATCATCATGGATGAAGTATTATCGGCGACCCAATCTCGCGAACAAAAGTTGACTTTGGATCGCCGATAATGGCATGCAATCTTGAGCCGTAGACAACTTCTCTCCTGGTAGATAGAAAAGATAACTTTTTGCCACAAGCTCGGAACTAAAAGCACATGGTTGGGGTGCGACACAATAACACTGCATGCAGAAATTCAGAACGCCCTACTTTCAGCATTTCGTTTGCTTACCGCAGTCCTGAGGCTGACTTCTCCAACCATGACGGCCTTCATGTATGAGAGAGATTCTGGATCAAACCGAACCATCTCTGGGATAGTTGCAGTCGTGAAGAACTGAGGAAGAAAAGATAATGGAATAGAGATCGTAGTCACCTGAGCCGTTTTCACCGAGCTCTCGGTTTTGGCCTCCCGCGCTTCAATCAGCGGCTCATTGGCACGGTATGGAGGAGGAGCGTCGAGAATCTGCAAAACAGATTAGCCTCTGGAAGAACACTGTTCAGCCGATAGTTCCCGAATCAGGAATACCAAATTTTTTGGCGCCCAGGACTCAACTGTGGTTGATGTCGTCAACAATGTAAAAAAGCAACGCCAGGGAAGGTCCCAGGCAGTTCTTCAAAAACATGATGCTCTTCTCACCATCCACTGCCCTCCATTGGTGTCCGTCCACTGCGCCTCCATCTCTATCGAATCGGACACGGAAATGCCGAAGCGCCTGAACGAAAATACAGTCCTCTCATAACAAATACAAGCGCTGAATGTTTTTTGATTTCATGGATGTATTCCGAGGGAAGATAATGGAGAGGCCTTAGGAGAGAATATGGTGAAGAAGCCACGGGGTGGCAATATTTTCCGATCTTTCTGCGCTTTGATCTACCATTTGCCGGCGAGATACGCTGGAGCAGGCTGGGACCACCCACGTTCCAACTGCATAGTGAAAAGAACACATTACAGTAGTAATGTTGCTCAATACGAATGAGTTTCGGAAAATAATATTGTCACCCCGTGGGTTCTGCACAATAGAAATTCAATTATTGTCCGGTATTATAGTAATGCGGAGGCAACGCGCAAAGTACGATCTATGTTCTGCCGCAGAAGATAGATCGTTACGCTGCTTACCGCGAAGGTAGTTTGCGCGTCGCCTCCGCATTACTATAATACCGGACAATAAATACTTGCAAATTCTTACGATATGTCTCCCGAGAACATGGCGCACTTGGCCATAGGTCCAAGCCACACGAGAGCAAAACTCCTTGCAGAGCAAACCACCACTCCACGCTTAATCTGAAATACTATAATCGT
Organism: Levipalatum texanum; assembly: GCA_014805385.1. Lineage (NCBI taxonomy): Eukaryota > Metazoa > Nematoda > Chromadorea > Rhabditida > Diplogasteridae > Levipalatum > Levipalatum texanum. The sequence goes on along the minus strand of JACMIG010002542.1, from coordinate 11,266 downwards.
TTTATCCCCCTACCTAAACAATCAAGCGCAATGGAGCCTCATGATTTCGTCTCTATTAGATTTAAAAATGGCCCGACAATGTTTGCCAACTGAAATAGCGGTTGAGTGAAGTTTTCAATACAACATGAACGCCAATCGAAATTCTTTAGATGTGTAAAATGTTTACTGCTTTTGAATAATCGACGATTACAGCAGTGGTTCACTTACTCGGGTTTCTCCAAAGACGGGATCTGGTCTGCTTTCCCGCACTTCACCACCACGGCGACTTCGTTCTCTACAAACATGGAAATAATAAAATATTAATTTAATTTGGCACCTATTCCCGATGTTATCATCCCTTGCCATCCACGTGTTCCTACTCCACCGTCCAGCCTCCGATTGGCCGCAGTTATCATCTTCCTTTTCGTTGCGAGAAGAGAAACTAATTGTAAAAAGAGCCATGAAAGCAGCCGAAGATGTTTGTTATTAGTCAAAAATGAAATGAAAAGAGAATACTCATGGTTTGATGAAGTCCTCACCCCCTCTCTGAAAAGTCGTCGTCTCGGGATGCTCGTGAGTCTTCCTCTCTGACTTCATTGTTCACTACCGGCGGCTTTATGAGTTGTTCGAGGTGGGCGGCTTCTGCACCCTATATTAGCTGTGATTGGATTAAGATCCGGATAGATAAATGTATACCGTTTCGAATCGGGCAACTTCATCGGGCTCCGATCCCACGACGCTTTCCAGTTCGACTGGGCAGGCGCCGGGGTTGTTCTGCATTGTTGACGGGTCGTGTCGAATTATGGCTATAATCCTGCAACCAAACGGTTACATAATAATCACATTTGTAAACGACAAATCTGGAAAACTGACTTTGGAAAGTCTTGGAACTTGTTGATCATCAGCAGTTCGATTGAAACAGGTCCGAAAACGGGATGCTGCAAGAGACGTTGCAGTTATGGGGGAGTGGGGGGGGGGCTTATCCTACTATCGAACATAAAAACATAAATGAATCCACTCGCCTCAATCCTGCTGTGGGTGTCGCAGTCCTCAATGCGTTGCTGCTGAGACAGATCCAGTACAACTTTCATCTACAATTTTAATTTTGTGAGCCAAACAATGAACCTAGTTTATGCCAATCTACCTTGACTCCTCCATTGCTGATTTCAGCTTCCACAGGACTTACAATGCACGCGCCCAGGATCCTATCGGAAAAGAACAGCGATGTGTCTTTTTTGCCGACCCTGAAGTGCGTTGAAAACAAATACAATAAAAAATATAGCAAGAATGAAAATGTTAGCATACTTGACGTGCATGTCGATCCAATCTCCTGCGGAGAATGTTCTCATTCCATATGTCTCGCTCAGCGACTAAAGGAATTAAAGTTGGTATCAAAATATGCGTACTGACCTGCAGGTGAACCGTCCCGATCTTGGGAGAATATGCCAATCCATCGTAACCACCTAAAAGCATATTGGGAAAGTCACATTGAAGACTCACGATCTCGTTGGGTCGAATAAATCATTCCTTTATGCGTACGATTTTCCTGTGCAAAACAAATTTTAAAACAAATTGATGTAAGTAGAACTGACCTTGAGAAATGAATTGATAGCATCATATCTGAGTTTTCGCTCAGCGGCATGCTTTGAGAAGCGAGGGGCCTGTGAGTTGGGAAACGAAGAAGTACGCTGTGGTTGAGAACTCGGCCGATAGCCGCCTCCCCGTGCGTCTAGAAAACAGAAAGTGAGTGAATAGGGGGCCGGAACCTCTTTGGCGGAAGAGTCGTTGTTGCGACATCTCAACGCCTTGATATCAGCCAACTGCAAAGATAACATAATATTAGATATACTATGTGAATCTGTGCGGCAAAATTCTAATCTAATAAAATGTTCTAAACTTTAATATAAAAATATATGTATTTATTCCGCTGCTTTATAAAAGCATGCACGTCAACATGTTTTTAATATTGAGAAGATTGCGCCTAGCTAATAACACTCTCCACATTTTGTACGTGAAAATAACAAGGACAATATTGCTTTCGAAACGTAAAGCATTTTTGTGCAAGCATTTTTGTGCAGATGAGTCAGTTTACGATCGGAATGGTGTGTTATCCTAAACGTCGGCTAGTATCCCACCACGGATTGAAGATTAGGCTGCATCGGGGTGGTTCATTTAAAGATATCGTTTTCGTTTGAATTTTCTGCTTGTACCCATTTCAGGATTCAAATGGGTCATTGCTTGGCGCACTCTTCGTGACGACGTGACTCGCGTCTTCCCATGCGTATAGAATGCCATGAAACTTGAATGAGGTTGGAGTTTTATTTTTTATTTTCATGCAAGTGTACCTAATCTTCAGTAAAATGTCATGTCAGAAAATACCGAGAGCGAGCTTTGATTTACACTCCATATTCAGCCAGAAGTGAACCGTTCAATTTTCAGCAACGGTTGCAGTGAGCGGATCGGAGCACTCGGGTCTGCCGTGCCGTATAGTCAATATTTCTCGTGAGTTATCCTTATAAACAACTCCAAAGCAAATTCGATAGTTGGGCGGTTTTGTGTAAGTGGTTTTTGGTAGTTCGCTGTAGCGGCGAAGTACTAGGGCGTACATTTTTGAGTACGGACGCAACAATTCAGCTAAACCTGCCATGCCGGCCATAAGGAATCTGCCTTCCAAGCAGCTTCCTTTGACCGAATGAACACCCCCCTCAACTCAAATTCCTTACGGCCATGCTGGCCGATTGAGACGGTTTGTTGCGTACGTACGCAAAATATGTCAATGCTGCGAACCCGAGTAAAAGCGCAGTCCCCCGGTCAATCTCGCGCCGTACTCGACCCCTTCCCTCCCCGAGAGAGAGCAATGATCACAGAGCAACCCGGGAAATTATATCATGCCCAAATATTGACGAAAATACTTACAGAGTTCCACCGGCACACCCCACATACTTGATGCAACTGTTCGGGACTCGACCTCGACGTCGGATCCGACACATCAGACAATCATCAACGGATGAATGTTATCCAAGTAAATTGAAGTCATTGACCATCGTATGTTAAACTACAGCAGAAATTTTCATGCCCTCCTTTCGCTATTAGTGTATGAATATTTTTTAATTATCAAGTTTGAATTAGAATATTAAATTAAGCTTTCTCGAGACAAAATGTGACACCACAAAATATTGATAGTCATGTGTACAAATGGAGAGCATGCTCGTCATGGAGGCATCAGACGAGTCGCAAGCCCTGGCGTTTGTCCCAGAAGTGGTTCCAGAGGTGTGCTGGGTGGCGAAGAAGTTTCCAGATGGCGGAGAAATGAGCATGGAGACGGGGGCGCTCGAGAAGAGATCGCATATGAGGTCGGGTCCTGTAAAGCGATCTATGCTTCTATTACTCCAGGAATGTTTCAACTTTGTCTCTGACTTCAGAAAAGGATAACAAATGCTTTCAATGATGACTAGTTAGCTTCATGAGCGGAAGAGCTGGAATGGAACATAAATTTTATTTAGCAGTATTGAAACTGTGATATTACCAGCTCCCCCTCCCGATGGCGGTCGAGGCAGCGATGTCGGGCCACTTGCGGTTGACGAAAAGTCCAGTCCCAGAAGATCAATCGAGTTATTCGCCTGGGGCGTATCCACAATTTCGAATATCCAACAGAAGGGGGAGGCAGGGCAGGAGGAGCGCCGGATGATATGCGGGAGACGTTGGCAGTCAGGGCCTTGGTCGCCGACCCGTTGTTGGGACCCGATGATCGAGCAGTCGCAAAGTCTCCGAAGCCATCATCGTCAGCGGCGCCGTTGTATTGTGAGCGCTGAATTTATCGTTAAAAATCTGTTTTAATAATAATAATTGATAAAAACAGTCGTAAGAGATGAATTGTGATAGTTTACGTTTTCGCGGAACCAGAGCTCGGAGGAGTTGCTCTCGCGTCGGTCCGAAGGGAAGGAGAAGGAGTTGATCTCGCGTTCCCTGTAAGGAAGATTGTTCCCTCGCCCGCACTCTATTCAACCTGGCATTATCTTCAAAGCTCGTCCTTCTATTCAACTTCTTACTGTGCGAGTCGTATTCATCCTCTTCCCTGTTCGAGAAATCGTCCTTCTCTGAAACGTGACCTCGATGACATCAAAGCACTAATAACGCACTGGAAAGCGATCCTCCTCCGAATCCTCGCCCTTCTCCGCCCATCTTCATGTCGTCCGCAGAGAAACCCTTAATTAAATGCGTTGTGTCTCGAATCGCGTTAGTGGGGGGAAACGCCTCTATGAGCTGCCTTCTGAATTCCCTTTATGTTTGTCCCGGTGGAAATCCATTTGCCTCTATCTCGACATAATCCGCGATAGAGTGTTTCCCTTCTCGGATATGAGGCCAATTCAAAAGGAGACTCCAACTTTGGCCAAAGGGAAATGTCGCGGGGAGCAGTGCTGACTCTATCAGGGGGGAGGAAAGTCAGTGCAGAGTCTTTCCCACCGCGCATACATTGCAAATTAGCAGTCTGGGAGAGTTGGTAGCTACGAAGCGACAGAGGGTGCTACTTAGTAACTCGGGGCTCACCATTGATTCCCTGGTCCTTGCCCTTCTCGTCAATGTGCTTGTAGTGCTCGAGGGAACGCATCTGGGAAAGGAGAGATAAGAGGGAGGAAAGGGACTAGGAACCTGGAAGGAGTGGTCCCTGGCCGATATGACTCGTTCACTGCCGTGTGCCTATGACTCGTTCACTGCCGTGTGCCAGGAGATGGTTCAAAAGCATCTGCAAGGTATTCATTTAGTCCCATGGGCTTCTTGTTCTTGGTCGGTCTATGATCTACTCTTTCGCTGTCCCAGGCTGGCTAGACGCATGTCGGATCGGAAACCCACATTAGAATAGCTTGCGTCTGCCATGATGCCCCGCGTTCCGGGGGCTCTCAATTGGGAGGAGGGGGAGCGCTCCCTCAGGTGTGCACCCCCTTCCACTCGATCGATCAATAGGCGCCACATCACTCTCCCACCCAGGCGGGGGATCAGGGAGTGAGCCGGGGTGGAAGGACACACACAACACACAAAATAACTACCTTGTCAACGCGCCGCCAGGCATACTTATTGTCCTCGAACATCCTCTTCCACTGGGTCGTTATGTCATGACCTGCTGGAAGTTTTCGTAACTGTAAAGGAGCATGGATAAAGATATCAGAGAAGAAAGGCTTACGAGAACGTGAGATGCGCGACCTCCTTCATCTACGGCCCCGTCGGCCCCCATGGATCCTCGTTGGTGGCGTCCCTCACGACCTGCTCCGTCTCCGTGAAGTTCATCACCTGCAAGCGACAGATACCCAAAATTTCAAAGAAAACCCCGTCAAAGCCGACTTACACCTTCTCCGACAGCTTGCGTATCTCATACGTGCTGATATTTGATGTGACGGACTTGGTGATTCTGCCGATGCCGCTGAGGAGATCCGATATGGCCTCGCCGGCATACCTGAAATCAGAACCCCGTTATAGATGCGGATACTGACGACATAACAAGCAGACGACGCGAAATCGCGCGGCATTCTCAGCGAAAAGAAGCCATAACGAGCGAAATAGCGAATAAATGTCTCGAGGAGCACCGAATAACACGGAAAGGAAGCCGTATGGTGTTGGCAATCTGCCGAGTCCGCCTTGTCGTGTCCGTGAAAAAGCACGAATCCCACAGAATTAAGGGTATTTACGCACGATCGCGCCGGGACCAAATGACGGGTGGTGCGGCAGCGCACTGGCTACGGTAGGTTTGGGCACAACACTATGCGTGACCACCTAGCACAAGTTATACGATTTGTCATCTTACTGTCTTAATCGCTTTCTTATTTCTTATTTTTTTAGCTAATATGTAAGCTATTTTTAAAACAATCAAAAACGGGTGATTTTGGTCTGTTTGCGCGGCTGAATAGGCGTAAATTCGCCAGGCAACTCATGAGGGATTCTATTTTGGTTGGGGTGTCACGTTTCGCGTCCAGTGGGATCTTCCCGTTATCCGCGTTGAATGCGTCGATTCCTCGAGAGGAATGGACATGTGAGGGGGTAGTCTGGATGGGGAGGGCGAGTGGGCGATACAAGGGACTGCTTCTCGCCCCGCAATTTATTGACCTTTGTTCCGACTGCGTGTGTTCCCTGTGGGCCTTTGTCAATGTGTGCCTATCCCCTGCCATTCGGACTGCCTGATGGAAGGGAGGATGGAAGCCACCCATATGTTCCATCCACCAGCCTTCCCCCTCAATCCAATATCCAACCCCATCAATGAATTTGAATTGGGCGACGCATCACCCGTTTCATCGTCATCATTTTCACTATGAGTGTGTAGGAGAAAGCGAAGATTTCTTGGGGGGGATTCCATTAGTCAGTTGTAAATCGATCGACGAGCGAGCGGTCAAGTGTGCGCGTCTTGTGACGTCGAATCATTGCCTCGTCGATAACTACTCGAGACGACGCCCCCTTCCCCTCCCGCCCATAGAGAACTTGCCCGCCCTCCTTCTTCCTCCCTCCCTTTCTTTCATGCGTGTCGATTCCTCGTCCATCGTCGAAGGGGAACACACGACGGTTTTATTGTTGCAGAAGGCAGTCGTCTCGGGAGTGCCCGTCGGGGAGGGATGTGGGCCGTGAACGGAGGAGGACCGCAGAGGCACCCGCCACCCACCATCACACAACTTGTTACTCCACCCAATCTACTGCCGCAGTCCCTCCCTTTCATCGGACATCCACCGGGATTCGGACCACAGGTGTGGATTTTATATATTTTTTAAACCGCTCCATATTTATTTATTTATCTGCTGAAAAAGGCCCCTCGGTGTTTTATTTTCTAATTTCAACGTGCTACCACGGATCGTAGATTGGGCTGCATCGGGGTGATACATTTCCAGGTATCGTTAGAATTTCTCGTTTTAGTAACCATTTCAGGACTCAAATGGGTCATTGTCTTCGGCGTACTCTTCGTGACGACTTGACTCGCGTCTTCCCAAGCGTAAAGAATGCCATGAAACTTGAATGAGGTTGGAGTCTTATTTTTTTCAATTTCAAGCAAGTATACCTAATCTTCACTAAAATGTCATGTCAGAAAATTCCGAACTTTGATTTACACTCCATATTCAGCGAGAACTAAACCTTTCATTTTGCAGAAACGGTCGCGGTGAGCGGATTGATCGGAGCACTCGGGGCTGCCATGCCGTCTAGTCATTATATCTCGTGAGTTGTCCTTATACACAACTCCAAAGCAAATTCGATAGTTGGGCAGTTTTGTGTAAGTGGTTTTTGGTAGTTCGCTGTAGCGGCGAAGTACTAGGGCGTACATTTTTGAGTACGGACGCAACAATTCAGCTAAACCAGCCATGCCGGCCATAAGGAATCTGCCTTCCAAGCAGCTTCCTTTGACCGAATGAACACCCCCCCCCTCAACTCTGTTGCGTACGTACGCAAAATATGTCAATGCTGCGAACTCGAGGAAAAGCGCAGTCCCCCGGTCAATCTCGCGCCGCACGGGCAACTAACTGGGAAATGAGTTCCTGCACAAATAATGATGAAAATACTTACAGAGTTCCAACGGCACACCACAGACGGATGCTTGATGCAACAGTTCGGGACCCAACCGTCGACGTCGGATCCGACGCATCAGATATTCATCAACGGATGAACGTTATCCAAGTAAATTGAAGCCATAAATATCCAACGTATGTTGTTAAATTACCGCAGAAATGTTCATGTTCTTCTTTCGCAAATAGTGTATATATTAAATTAGTAAACTTGCTGCAAAAATTAGAAGATTAAATTATGCTTTTTGATAGTCATGTGAACAAATGGAGGGCATGATCGTGATGGAGGCGGTCTCATTGTCAGACGAGGCCCAAACAAGGTAGGGGTCACGATATTCGTAACGGAGGTAGTCCAAGACGAGGACGAGGTGCTGGCATTCTTCACGGAACTAGTGGAGGTAACGGCGTTAGTCAGAGGTGGTTACAGACGAGGCAGGGGTCACGGTGTATGTCCCAGTGGTGACACACGAGCTCGGACCCAGTGATGGTCCCCGTCGTCGAGGTCGTCTTGGAGGTGCTCACTGAGGTCGTCATGGATGGCACCAGGGAGGTGATACCGGTGTTGGTTCAAGGAGAGAGGGGAATGGAAAGAGGAAAGGAGGGAGGAAACATACGCATCGTAACTCTTAGGTTGTCTGATACCACCACCGCGACGAAAGTCATGAGCTCCTCCTCGTCTAACACCATCTGTACGAACGCCGTGACTCCTTCATCTCGTCCTACCTCCGCGACTAGATCGGCAACAGCCGCGTCGACTGGGACAGCCTCCGGGACGAGCTCCAGGACCACTTCCACGACGTGATCTGGTATTACCTCTACGAGAGTTCTGCGAAGAAGTCCAAAAGTACCAAGAACGTTTAATGGACCTCTAAACTCTAATAGAGTCGACGATTTTCGCTGGAAATCGCGCGACTGCGAACAAACTTGGACGTCCGTTCCGTCCCCTCCGGCGGCCTCTCGAGATCACCTCCATGACCTTCATTGCAAGATCCGGGGAACGGCACCGGGACCACGTCCACTAAGAGGTCGGGTGTCACCTCTGACAATAACATCCTCTTATTGCACCTCCGGGACAAACGCCTTGATTTACGTCTAGTCTGAGATCATCTTCGTGGCGAAAGCCATAAGATCCACCCCGTCTGGGACTAGCTCCGTGACGCTCCGTGACTTCCGCCTCGACTGGGGCTAACTTAGGGGAAAAGCATCACGATCTCCTCATACACGCCGAGCTCACTCCATGACGTGCTACGGGAATACCTCCAATGAGGAGATCCGGGACGAAGTTCTATTAACTAAGCTTAAAGCGGAATTCTAAAGTCGAATAGATTCGACGATTGCCCCTGGGAATCGTGCCCGACTCCTTTACGTAGAGCTTGGTATTAGCAAGTAGTGACGGTGCTCGGATAGTCTATCAACGGGAATGGGTGGGAGTTCTTTGGGTGGGTCACTCCGGCCGAATGATCTAAGGCCGCAAGGGCCGGAAATCAAATTTTTTGCTCTTATTTTCCAATTTAATTTCACATCGTTCCTTTTACATAGGAGATGTGGTGAAAGGCATTGAATACAGGACCCCTTCGAGCTGAGTCGCAAATATCGGCGGCTCATTCGATAGCGCGCTGTATTGCTCTCTTTAATAGCCTCGCCGCGTTTCCGCTCTCGCCCTTTTGCTGTCGACAGTGAAGCATAGCCTGATTTCGTCCCAGCACGAAAGCCTTTCCTTGTAGTTTTGATAACAGAATTGCCAGATATGCCCAAATTTGTCCCGCACTTTCGTTCAATTTAGTTGTCTTTCTCTTCTATTTTGAAATATCAGATTCCGCGATGTTTTGTAACGATTTAGCATTTCGGTCTCCATACACGGGACGCCAATGACGTTTCGAGTTTAAAATGGAATAAATGTACAACTGAAACAAATCAAGGTGAGTCATTTGAGTTTGGAAAAAAGATGTTCCTAGACAAAGAGATTTCGTATATCTCACACACAACTTTAACGGACTCTTATCGGCAGCAGCTAAACTGAGCTTAAGGGAACCGTTGCAGATGCACAAGTATAAATGAAGAAGCCCGGCACGAGGGCATCTTTCTCGATGACTTCGAAGGAGCGAAGAAGTTTGTTGGCCGTGGGGGGAGAGAAAATCAAGCTTTACAGGAGAGGAAGTAGAATTTCTATCTTTAATCACCCTTTTCATGACTTCCCTTCAGGGTTCATCAACATGTTCGCGAGGCGACGCAGGCTGCTTCTACCGGATCCCCAGAATGGAGAGATTTATCTCTGGAATCCCATCCTCGCACCCTCCATAATTTTGTGAGTGTGCAAGAAATAAATATTTTTTTCTGTGAGAGAAGAGTATCCCTTACACGAAAAGAATAAAAGACGTTCTTACCAAAGCTCGTATAATTGCAGTTCCAAACCCTTTTAAATTCTCGTTCCGCCCGAACTGTTCTCTCTCCATTGATACAGAGTTCTCTCGTTGGCTGACTTCTGGGGAGAGGTGCGAAGTGTTGAGAGCTTTGAAACTGCGACGATATCGACATTGGTAACAGAGGAGGCGTAGGTTATGGAGCTCGCCCTAGAGCTGGTCCCCGAGGTCAGCATGCATCGTGTTCGGCTCTATTCGACATTACGGGTCCTTTAAAGTTTATGGATCCTTACAAGGTTAGCGGGGTCCTTAGAAAGGTGACGGGTCCTTGGAAGGTTTGCGGGTCCTTAGAATTCGCCGAGGTCATCGTGGAGGTCGAAACGGATTTCGTCACGGAGGTGGTCCCGCCAGAAGAGCGGAGGGCACGGAACGTCAAGGAAGTTTTTCAAGATTGAGAGGATCCAACAGAGCTCGATGTGTTGGATTGCCACACTCGCACTGAAACAAAAAAGTTGACGCCCTGAAGCGACCAACTTTTCGAGCCCCGTCTCATATGTGATTCAATCGACCATGAAACTCAGATAGAAGAGGTAAATTAGCGCTGCACGTAGACAGTGAGGGTCCTAGCCCGGGCGTGGGAATTGGAACTTTCCGGATGCACGACAATAAGCACCACCAAAGCCGCGAGACATGTGTCCGGACTCCTGGTGAGCGCTTTCGAATAGACAGAAGAGAAATGGAATAATTTTGACAACAATGGAAGATAATTTATCGGAAATTCGAAGATTAGTAAAGGGGAGATAATGCACAAATATCAGCCCAGTCGTTCATCCAGTTCAATGCTGTCCTTCGTTCACTGCCACATCCTTATCTTTTCTGCTGCAATAATTCCATACTCAGTTGTTAAAACACGAAAAAATAAACGCACCTGATCTGCTGTTCTCTCTTTCTTCTGCTGTGGAAAAGATCGTCATGTCCGACCAATCCAGGATTGTTTCCTCTTCCGCCATTTATACTTCCCGACCTCGGAGTTTCCTTAATCTTCTCATTGCCCTGGACAATGAGCAGAGAAACGGTAAGTAGAACAAGGACGCAGAAAAGAAGGCGCATTGTTATGCAGAATAAAAATTCGAGAATTATCCATCTCCTATATAGAAGTTTTTGAACAATTTTTTTAGCAGTATAGAAATATTTGTCTAAAGTTCAACACAATTTTTGGTCGAATTCGAACATACATTCTTTTGCATTATTCAGGGTAAAAAATGGAACCAAGCTCGAGAATAACCGAAATATGGCACACAAGTGATTGACCTTGGGGAATCATGAGCCTTGTAATAGTGAGTTCAGTTCTCAATCGCTTTGAGAATAAACGCACCGTCCCACTTGTTTACCCCC
>JACMIG010002541.1:0-10405 GCA_014805385.1 Levipalatum texanum | reverse complement strand
GGGGAAGGGGACGAGGCGGAGGGCGAGGAGGTGGAGGAAGTAGGAGTAGGGGAGGAGTGGAAGGAGGAAGGACAGGGGGGGGAAGAGAGGACGACGAGGGAAAAGGGGAGTTTAGCGATCGCCGACCAGCGTGGTTTAACTGCGCTCTCTATGGCCTCGTCCCCGCTGTCGATGTGGAGCTTCTTGTACTGATGCCTCTGCAGAGGAGTAGCCTCCCTTGGTTGATACAGTAATCCTCACCGAGTTCCTCTCGTGAATCTTTTGATCGGTGCGTTGTTGAAGGTATTGTGTGGCAAGGATGAAGTTGTTGTTGTCGTCTTCCCATTCCACAGTGTACTCGCTTTCGTGCTGGGACCTGTGGGGAGCAGGTTATCCGATGGGAGGGGAGGGGTACCCATTAGTGGATGAAAAGCAGATGCTGTTGACGACAGCGGTGGGGGTGAGGGCAGGGGAGGGGAGGCAGGCCCAGGGAGCGAGAGGATGCCTCCGACGAGTCTTCCCCTCCATGGAAGGCAGACGAGTGGAGTAGCTACCTAACGAGACCGACTCACGAGAACAATGCCGAGTTGACGTCGATTTTATTACAAAATTACTCCAATTGATCGTTCTGTCTAGACGAATATTTCCGTATGTAAATTTTAAAAAATATTGCCGTAATTCTCGATCCACCGTCGGCTCCTGTTTCCGCAAGAGATGAGAATAATTATAAACAATAATTATTTAACTTCCCATGGTTGTTTATAAATGCTTAAAATGTTCTCTAATTGGAGACAAAGTACAGTCGAGTCTTGATAGATACCGTGAATTAGACTAATTGATCACGCACAAAGAGTACTCTCACCACGAGTTCTCGCGTACAGTTGTTTTTTGAATGAATGGATTGGAGGTGTTTTTTTTAGAATCGTACTGGTAAACAACGCGTCCTAGCTCGAGATATTGTTGATATTATACTATTCAGAATACGAAACGCAATGGCGTACGAGGATTTCGATCACTCGCTGTGCATGGATCGAAAATTGATTCGAGTTGAGGGACGCGACTTCGAAATCTCGACCTCCGTAAGATCTTGTGGTACCATCTGTTTTTTTTCCCAGTATGATAGGAGACGTCGTTGGGGGAAATTAATCTTATTTGTTCTTTCAGATCACGCTGCAGCATACAAAGTGGTTCGGAACGCTCTTTTCCAACAAGTTCAAGGAGGGAAATCAGGTTTTCACAGTATTTATTTGGTCAACATCATAAGCATTCTGTGAAATTTTGCATCTAGGATGGACCAGTCGAGCTTAAGACCGAGGGCCTTGGGATTGACGCTGAGGGCTTCCTCTCCTTCCTCCGCTGCATCTACGACAGCGAATATCGCATCGACGGTAATTGCTATTCTTCTATATGAAATCAGCCCATCCAGACGTGACAATACTATGCACCTTTTCAATAACATTCGACGTGAGTTGTGGAACATCGTTGAGAAGCACGAGCCTATTGGTTTCCGTGCCAACCAGCATTCATTCGACGTTGAAGCGATTCGAAACTCTTTTCATCTCGTAGCAACAATGATCGAATCGCCAATAATTACGGGAAAGGAAACAATGTAACGAATCAAAAATGTCGTTATCCAATTGCATATTCCTTTTTTGATTTTATTGGGCATCCCGCATCCCATGTCATTTCCCTCAATCGACTATCTTGTTATTGCGGTTACAGGAAACAATTACATGAAGATCCTGCAAGTTGCACACTTCGTGGATGCTGCACGCATCATTAAGAACGTCGAATCCTTCATCATTGCAAACTGCTCCCACGCCCACTGGCAGGCAACGTTAGCTTGCACTCTTGATCACGCAAACTTGTTCCTTTCTCAGGGAGAATAACAAAGACCATCCGTTCTCCGTCGATCTACTCGCGGCCATTGAGCTGTCCTTCGCATACGACCTGAAGAAGCTCCAGGTTCAAATACTTTGCTTTGCCTCAGTCCTAATGATTTTAGGCTATAGTACATTTTCACGCAGTTATATCTCCATTGTAGAGCCACTGTGAGAAGCAGCTGCTTCGGATGCGTTTCCACACTTTCCTCAAGAACTACAACGCATGCACGGACCTCGATGAGAAAGCGGTGAGTCATTCACTATGTCTAGATTTATTCATTTATTGTCAGCAAGCCTACATTTTTGGCGTGTACGCAAAATCGATCATGACGGCGCAGGCGAAGAAGAACCAACCTTAGGAGGCTCAAGATCTCATTTGCTAAATTTATCCAAACCATGTCCTGACGCTGAAAGGTGTCATTTGGAATACAGGAGTTTTTTTTAAAAGGGTTACGATTGTTTAAACCAACAGGCTTTGATATCGTTGTTGACTTTGCTAAATACATATTAACATAATTTTCTTACGAAGTGTTATTGGAATACAATTGTTGTGTGTTTGTAAGTATTGGTTATTTCTTTGAAGTTAATTCGTGTTTTTTTCACTTCCACTTGTTGCCTCCGAGCTGGTTGATCTCATCGATCCCTTCTCAAAGTCTCGTTATAATAAATCGCTGTTAACATTCGTCGTGAAATCTGTCCGCATTAAAATGGGCTCTATCTTCCCATTCTGCATGTGTTGAAAGCACTTGAGAATTTTACCGCGGGTGGGGGGGGGAGAATATCGCTTGAAGCGCGAAGTGCATCAAGGTACCGGTTGCGGAAGATACGCCTCACACGCACATACACTGAAAATGTAATTCCATCTGAACGGAAAGAGATTGAAATCGGGCCGGAAATAAGTCGATCATTTTGCGATTGAAAGACCACTACTGTAAGTGGGCTCGTGTTCGAAGTGCATGTTCTGGTCAGTATCCACGAAAAGCCTTACGCGTTATTAACGTTCCACCCCTGTAATGAACGCAGCTAGAGCTCATTATAATGAACGTTTACTGCTTGCATATCTGTTAAAATATAAACCGCTTTTCAGCGCATTTGTAGCGTACACTGATGCTGCGAACGGTTACGGCGATTCGTAGTCTCCGGACGACTGCAGCGAGGCTAACTAGTGCAGGTGTGGGACTTGTTGTCTTAGCGCTGCATCCATTTTAACGGGAAGATCGTTCATGAATCAATCTGTCAGGTTCATCCTCTCCCGATGCGTCTACTTCCGAGGAAAACCCATGGGAGAATCCGTGGAAGCATGCTTTGCCTAAAAAGAGTAAGATTTGTTCGATCGTCTGATACTATAGCATTCTCACGGTCAGAAGCACTGAATTCACCAGAATTAAATTACTTTTTTGGTCTTTATTATCTGTGATTTAGATCTTTTTGCAGAGGATACCCTGACGACGTGGGAAGAGGCGCCGGTTGCCTGGTCATACGTTGAGCGTATCCTCCCTCGAGATGTTGTCCCCGATCTCCCACATCACGCATCCTATCCCACTCCCAGTGGATGGAGGCCCCCGATGGGTACGTATATATTCTAGCTTCTATGTGAGATAAATCATGAATGCGTTTAAAATAAAATATCAGTATGAAAAAGCATGGGCCGAGGGGAGCGACGGAATCACCGCTCTAGACTTCCCCATTGGATAAAATCAACACCGTTTGGAATCCCGGCGTATCGTTATTTTAACGATGCGCCGTATCGTTAGCACCCCGATGCTTGTTCATACCGAAATTCTCGCGAAATTTATCAGATAAAAATCTGACTTGATGATGTCGCATAAATTATAATAATGAATCGTTTAAGACATAAACGAAAAAATGTTAACCTTTTTCAGATCCTCCACCGATATTGCCGTATTACGTTGCACGCAGGCGCGATCACACCCTTCCTTTATACCTCGAGAGACGACGGTGGGTTAAAAATTGCCTTTTGATCAACTGCTTTAGAATGGTACTCCACTCATAACAAATAAATTACAATATATTCCAATTTCTTGGTTATTGCAATATATACTGGCGTCCATTCACAACAAGAATTTCCATTGCAGTGACGAGCTGAATGAGAAAACACTTGATTTTGAATACGTGGAACTCGTGGTTCTGCGAGGAGTCGACGGAGATGTATTCGTAAGTGTATTATTTGGCAGTTGTGGATGATTAGTATTTTAAATTTTTCGTATTTTGCTACTTGCTGTGTTGTAGGCGTGCGAGGCGGATCTGCGTGCATATTTGGAGGCCGCTCTCGGCCACCCCGTCGCCACTCACGTCGATGAACTCAAGGGAAGAATAAAGGTCAGCTACGTACTAGATTAAAAACTAATCAGTGCATAAATGTGTAGGTTCTAGCAAAGCGAAAAAAAACCATTCAAAATACAGATGAAGAGAGTATGTAAATATTTCTGTTTCGAATACCTTCCGGAAAAAACATGCGATACTCAACAGTATTTTCCTTGGCAATAAATAAGTACCTACCGTGCTATACCGAACCACTAAAATAGTTGCACATTTTGCAGGTGAAGGGCGCCGATCGGACACTTCTGGAGAAGTTCCTATTCGAGAAAGGATTCTAGGAATGAAGTGTCAAATTGTTATCAACTTACTAGTCATACTTTAGAAAAGTTATATTTGATGTGTTATACCTCTGCATCTTTATATGTTTGAAGTTGTCGAATAATCAGCGATTTGTTGATGTTCCATCGTTTTTCTCCATTGGTTTCTCACCACACTGGATGAGTAAACGCTCCCCATTCAAAATTCCATGCCGGAAGTGCACGAAGGTTGACACTCCTTTCAACTATCGGAAATTGATTTGAACGGGCACATGGGGAAATTTCTCTGCCATCACTCCTCCCTCCTGATTAATAGTGCTCTATCACGAGCACCTTGACTGTCTAGTTGTTTTCCCCATCGACTAGCCGGTTGTATGGGAGGGGAGTGTGTCATGGGCCCTCTCCCTCTCTTCCCCTCTTCTCCCTCCCTCCATGAGTCACTCCTCCATTGGGGGACTACCGTTCCCTCTGGAATAGTGTCCTCTGAATTAGAGCTTCCTTCTCTTTCGCCACGCCCCTTGATCGGGCGACCTTTCGTCACCTCGCTATTCCATCCACCATGCCCTCCACTGGCTGGGCTTCTCTCTCCCCTCTCCTTGCTATCCAGAGGAAGCTCGACGGTCGACGGAAGAAGGAGAATCTGAAGAAGAGCGACTGTAAGAATGTCCCCGAGTCTCCCGCTCCCTCGGTCTCTTCGCCCCCTCCTCCCCCGTCTGTTCGCTTCACGCGGAAGGACCAAATGCCCACGCGCACCCAGAAGTTCCGAGTGGATCCTCCGCCGAAGCCTCCGGGCCTTCGTCCCCCAGCCCCCGTGGTGTCGTCCACCCAGGCATGGCCAGACCCTGCCACCCTCCTCTCGTGGGTGGAGGACTCCATCGGCCATCAGGAGCCTCGTCGTCGATCGCAGAGTCCGACGCCCCTTCGAATCTCCGCGAGTCCACGGCAGACGAGGACGAGAACGAGATCGGAGACTGCCACGAGAGACGCCCCCACGTGGAATTGGACCACGGGAACAGAACTCATTCCCATTCGGGGCAGATCCTCCAGCAGAGGAGGGGAGGATAGGAGGTAGGAGACGAGGGCTCCTTGCACACGTCTATGACACTTCTGAATCACCTCGATCAATTCCCATTGACAGCCCCTTTCTCATTCATGGGCGTCTTCCAGGTCGACGGGCGAGAGACTCGCCGCTTTCTTCCGCAGCCTCTCGCGAGAGAAACTCCACCACGAGGGAGGAGACGACGAGGAGAAGGTGAGGGTCGCCGTCGACTTGTCAGTGAAGGGGGCAAACATGATGGTATCCCCTTCCAGACATCGGAGTGGCGGCGAAGTCGTAGCCAACGAGCATACGCAGAGGAGAAGAGGAGGTAAGTCGGAGAAGGTCGAATAAGCTTTAATTGTAGATAATGGGAATTATGCATGGTTTGAATGAGGTTTTGTCAGTAGAAAGGATACTTACAGACTTTACGCGTCTCTCTCCCAACCCGCTCACCATCAATCGGCCGAGGCTCTCCATCGACCACTTCCAGTGCCAGAGGAGAAGGAGATCATTCGCTTTCGAGCAGGGAACATGCCGGCATCAGCAGCATGCTCCAACTGCTTCACCAAATATTCGATGCTCAATAAGGAGGTGAGAAATATTTATTGTCTGCTGATATTGCTCTCCTTATATCAATCGAAGATTCTTGTGAATTTATCTTACAATTAATCCACCAGCAGTGCGTGGTGAATGCCTACTTGCACTTCCCTGCAGGAAGGTTGTTCGGGATGTGCGATGTCGTTCTGCCGGAAATGCGTCGCTTGGAAGGCTCTCGTACCGCCGCTGAGCAAGAAGCCACTGTCAGGTGTGTCGAGAATGACTCCTCGGCTTTAGTTTGGATTAATTAATTATAGACGATCAAAATAAAGAAATGACGCTATTTGCAGTGTGCCGTGGGTGCTTCGATCGCCTGGAGGGTGAGCGAGTGGCGAGGGAAGAAAGGGAAGAAAGAGAACGGAGGCAGCGGGAGGAACAACAGCCAAGTGCCATCGTGAGTGAACTTGCTCAAGTAATGAGGTTGTAAAAGTTTTGTTCATGTTACTGTATTTCGCCGCAATTCCCGTTCGACGAAGTTTATGGCACTATGATGGGAAGGCACGTTTAAAATACTCGCGAGACACCTAATTGTAGGTGACGCACACTCCGATGTCCTCTTCCGTGTACCCTCGAGGAGGCCCTTCCCCCGCGGCCGCCCATTCCTCTCTCTATCCCCAAGTGGGAAGGGGAGGGGGACATCCCGCCACCTCTTTCTTCGCTGCTCCCCAGCCTCACCAGGTGTTATTCCACTTGTTTATTTGCAACAGTAATATATTCAGTCCCAGTCTCCATCATGGACGCCTTCTCCATCCATGTACCCCTCAGTCTCCTCCCACCCCTCCTCGACGTCCTCGGGTGTGACTCCGTGGTGGTCGGCCGCCGACCTCCCCCCTCCCTCCATGAGGGCCGAGATGGGACGAGGAGTGCCCACGAGACCCGCCCGTCCCCTCCGAGGACTCGTCAGTTACTAGGGACTGTGAAGAGAAGAGGGAGAGGTTGCAGGCCCATTCGATAGGAGGAGGACCGCCGGCGGTTGAACAGCACCATGGAAGAGAGGAACCTCCTCCACCGTATTCCGCCACTGCGACGGAAAACTCGGGTACCTTTAGCTTCTCTGAGTAAGTCATACCTTCCCACTGCAGACTCTTCGCTGGAAGAACGGGCACGAGCACTGCGAGAAGGAATGCAGCCAAGTGGTAGGAGGGAGATGAGAGGGAGGAGGAGGGGAAATCTGCAGGCCCTCCCCCATCCATCGAATCCTTGGAGGAGCGGCTCGCGGCACTGCGAGGAGTCGACGTCGACGTTGTACGGAATCCGAGGAGTATGTTCCACGGTCAGTCTCTTTCCCCTGGGAGAAACAAGGCTATTGTCAAGTATTGAGATTGTTAATTTACAGCCGCCGCCCGTCCTCCGGTGAGCGACACGGAATCCGTCGCCAGAATCGTCGCCGAGGCCGAAGACAGGGCACGGTGAATATTATTTATTCGAATAGGAATACACTGACCGTATCCAATGCCTCTCTCCAAGGGATCCCACTTCTAATGAATGAATGCCCCTTGAAGTTTGGAAGTACGTTTCGACCCCGATCGGATGCTGGAGGAGAGGGCGGCGCGGCTGATGAAAAAGGAAGAGGAGAGGAAGGAAGAGGAAGGAGAAGGAGAGAAGAAGACGACCGAGGGGACAGCGGACAGTGAGGTTCGTCGTTTCGAGTTCATATGTTCATATGAATTGGAATAATGGTGATTACAGCGTCTCTCGGCTGTTCCTTCCGTGGCTTCGCGGATGTCCGATGACTTCAGCACTGCCACCAAAGAAGTGAGAAGGGAAGGAGGGAAAGAAGATAGACAACTGTCGATATTTGACACCGCCATGCAGGAACTCTCCGAGATCTCGCGCATGATGACGGAAGCCGCGAAAAGAGTGGCAGAGGCAGAGGAGAGGGGAAGAACTGGTGAGTACAGAACAATTGTTTTTACTTGGACAGATGACCTATCTGACAACTAATCTGAATTCCCCGAATCCGTGGTCACGCCCTTGGTTTCCTTCTTACATTAACCAGCTTCTTCAGGTTCGCCGTCAGAAGGATCGAGAAGGAGGGAGGCGAGTAGAGAAGACGTCGTACGAGAAATGGGAGAGGCGGACAAGCTCTGTGAGTTCACATCTAGCCATTCTCTTGTAACTGATTATGCGAAATGTTTGCAGCCAAGCAGGTCTCGCTGGACATCGACAAGGTGAATGCAGAGTTGGCTGGATTCTGGGACAAGCAGAATGCAAAGGCTGCGCGAGAGGTCAGTGTCATTTCTGCTGATTCTTTCGTAGGGGTTTGATATAATTTAATTCACATGTCAATCATGGTCTATTTTTTCAGCCTATCGCAGATTCTTCGGATGAGGACGAGGACCTCGACGATGCCGCCATCGAGAGAATCGTCAAGGAGGCAGAGAGCGCTCCTGATGTGAGTCAAGGGGGGTGATGGCGCACTTAATGTGTGGGAGGTAGAGCGAAGGTATTCTTTAGAAAGTCTATTTTTCAGATCGACGAGCCCGTGGCTGAAAAGAAGACTGTTGGCCAGCAATTCGCGTCCCCTTCCAAGAGTGAAGACGGCAAGAAGAAGGGCAGTTTATTCGGCAGAATATTCAAGAAGTAAGAATTCGTTCATGTATTTAGTATCCATAAATTACATTTAATTATGTTCCATTTTATTCCCCGGGTTCTGCCATACTCTCATTATGCGGTAGAGTAGCCATGAGCATTATCATCCAGTTATACGATTTTGATAGGAATTCCGATGAAATTGATAACCACGGATTACAGTTGTACATATTTACGCGGACTAACAGAATAAACAAGTGTCCTTCAACCATGGCAGAGAAGAAGAATGAGAGGTAGCGGGTCCTTGCAGTAGATTCCGAGTCTCTCGTGCGTGCAGTGACTGATTAGAAGGAGAACTGCATGGAGTGGCCACAGATAACGACCCATCGGGGGATTCTCCCCCTCTGCTTCTATGTCCCCTCTCTTCCCTCTCTCTTCTCCCCCTCTAGAGGAGAGCCCAGAGAGGGAAAGGGGCACATTACAATGAAGCCTCCCTCTGATCCCCCTCGACAGCCCTTCCATCGGAGTTCCCTCGAGATGTCCTCCCTCTCCCTCCACTCCCTCTCTCCCCTCGTCCTCTCCCGAATCGACCAAGCACGGGGACGATTCTCCAAGGTACCGTAACCCTCTCTTTCCCGACGAGACCAAGTCAGTTTCGAAGGTGGACGAGGATGGATCGGAAAGGCTGCCGGGTGGCCGTTTCTTCCTCCACTCCGTCCAGCCAATCTCCCAGAAAGGACCACAGTGAGAGGAAGAGAGGAGGGGAGGAGGGAGTGGCTGCAGGTGTGGAATGGTCGCTGTGACTATGGCCCTTCGATTCCTCGGAGAGGACGAGGCCACGATCGAGGGAGTATTCAAGAGGGCACGGGAAGAAGGATACTCACGGCAGGGAGAGATATTCGATGGTGAGGATTACGGTATCGAACGGGTATCTGTGGTGCAGAAAACGTCGTCGTTGACAGTAATTGACTACTCTAATAGCCTTGTGAATGTTCTCCGATTGCAGCATCTGATCTCGCGTCGTTGGCCTCGTCGTCGTCGTCCCTCGTCTCCTCCTCCCTCCAATGTCCCTTTCCCTCCCCATCTTCCCTCCTCTCCTCCCTCCTCTCACCCTCCCCCGCCCTCCTCCTCCTCCCCTACGACTGCGATCGCAACCACGAACCAGCACTGCGAAGAGGCGTCGCTGCCCATTGGGCACTCCTGGTACCGTACTCCCCCCTTTCGTGGCGGGACCCCAGTCTCTCCAGGTGGGACTCCTCCTCGTGGACGACTCCCTCGATGACGTCATCGTCGATGGGAACAGCGAGAACTGGAGAGTGGAGGAGGAGGAACGGCTGTTCGTACTCGCCTACCACGGGAAGAGCAAGTGAGGAGGGGAGAGGAGAGGGGGGAG
Source organism: Levipalatum texanum (assembly GCA_014805385.1). NCBI lineage: Eukaryota > Metazoa > Nematoda > Chromadorea > Rhabditida > Diplogasteridae > Levipalatum > Levipalatum texanum. Next base: position 385 of record JACMIG010002541.1, on the reverse strand, counting down.
GAGGGGAGGCTCCTTTGCAGGCACCTTGGAGTGTGGTCGTGGCCGTCGGTGTTGGAGTCGAATGGGCAGATGGTGGAAGTGGGAGAGGCGAGGGGGGAGGAGGAGTTCGTGGTCAGGGACAAGACCCTCGGGGGACTGCGGGGGAAGGCGGTCACGGTCACCAGGAGATAAATATATTGAACATTTATCACATTGTTGGCTCATACATAAGGAATCAATATTTGTACAAAAATGAACAATCTCACTAAGGAAAAACATTCTCAATTTCCATGCACTATTGATTCGTTTTATCATTTATTGTCAATGTCTGTCGTTTGTCTGCCTCCTTGATCAGTCTTCTCCTTCTCCCCCGAGTCGACTTCTCGTTCCTTCCCTTCTCTCCGCT